>JAVQJD010070940.1:0-18052 GCA_036023655.1 Nannoperca australis | reverse complement strand
ATTATTATTATTATTTTTATTCTTCAATAACTTCTATTGAGCACTGCAACTGTATCAAAAAACAATTTCCCTTCTGGGATTAATAAAGTATTTCTGATTCTGATTCTGATTCTGATTTGGGCATGGAAAGCAGTTAGCTGGTCTTTCTTTAACAAGGTATAATAAAAAGGAAAAAGCTACAAGTCATGTAGTGGTGGTCAGAAAAGAAAAACAATTGGGACCAGTGTTGTGAGATTGGCACTGTTTACTAGCTGTGTTTCCATAAACCTCTTTTTATGCGCATATTGAAATATCACATTTAAAAGGCTGTCTGGAAAATCTATGCAATAAAAGACAAAACTGTCAAAAATTGTGCAAAAAGGTTTTTTAACGTTTACTTGAAGTGGTTTTTGCCTTTGTTAAAAAAGAGTTGATGTGCTAAACAATATGGAAACAGCTTTGCTGAATAAGTTTGACTGATCGGCAGTTTCTGCTGAACTGGTATGTATTCAATTGTCTTCGTCTGCAGACAGCAGCACTAGCTGACACGAAAGAACAAATAAAACTTGCCCATTAGATTGGGCCAATTTTAATAATAAAAAATATATATAATAAAAAACTGATGAATACCTGAGGAAATCTCTCCATTTTTCTCCCGCAAAGATTGGTTAGATGGCAACGGTGACCGTTTTGTTTCCGGTTCACAACCTCTACTTCTTCTACTGTGTTTACTGGCAGATTACAGCCATGCGTCAAGCACTTTGCAATGACCCTAGCTTATTCACTCCAAACCAGTTGATGGAAATGCTCCTAATTTGCTTTTGTTTTGGGGACATTTGAACAATTTGACAATTGAATGAAAATACAACTTCTGTGTGCTTCTTCAATGCCTGCAGCCTTTACAGAGGCCGTTACCTCAGCTCTCCAATTGATTACAAATCAAGGTGAGTGTTGGGCTTGGGAACATTTTAGCACTTGGGAACAAGGACACTAAAAATACACTCCAGCCTCAAGCAGTAAAGCTGCATATTTAACTACCAAAACATTTTCCTCGTCACCCTATGTGCTGCTCGGTTCCCTGCTTTTCTCTCCTCCACACTCACCTTCTGTGTGCCCAGTTTCTTCTCTACGCCCCCAGCCAGCCCCCCACCTTTACTGTCCTTCCAGGGGTAGAAGTTAGAGCGCGGAGACGAGGAGGTGGCAGAGCTGGAGGAGGAGGGCAGGCGGTGCGTTGAGGGTTTGGAGGGCGAGTGCTCCTCCATGCTGCCACCCTTTCGTTTCTTCACCAGGCCCTGGTGCTCAAAGCCTCTCCCACTGCTCTGCCCGTGCAGTCCTGAGTCCCCCACGCTGCCCCAGCTGTGGGAGTTGTTGGTGGCAGAGGAGTGGTCTGGGGGTGATGAATGGACCAGAGGAGTGTGTGTTCGTCTGTAGGTCCAGACTGCCTTGGCAGCTGGCGAGAGGGACTCTGAGGGGGAGGGGTGGGGCCGGGGTTTGCTGCTGGGGGAAAGCGTGCCATTGGTCTGTCCATGTGGGAGAGTTAAGGGTTTAGAAGAGGAAGATGAGGAGGAGGCAGAAGGTGGGCGGCCACGGTCCTGGAGGATGATGCAGTTCCTGTCGGGGCCTGAGTGCTCCCCTTCCTGTGATGGAGCTTTGCGTTTGCGGAGGGCAGCGGCAGCAGCGGCCTCCTCTCGCAGCTTCAGCATCTGCTTGCTGGGACGCCCCACAGGGTTCTTGGGTCGCCCGGGAGCCACCTGACGCATCGCCACAGGCTTACACGGAGACACCAGAGGGCTACCACCAATGCTGCCGCTGCCCCCGGAGTTCTCTGATTGTATGGCTGTCGGGGGTCTCCCTGGACCACGACTGGAAGAGGAGGTGGTGGAGGAGGAGGAAGAGGAGGATCCAGTTTTGAGGGAGGAGCTGATATGACTTCCTGTGCGGACCTTAGAATGTAATGAAGAGGAGGAACTGGCAGCTACGGAGGATGGAGACGAGGACCTGATGGTCTTGGCTGAGGGAGATTGAAGGTCTGTGGCTTGAGGTATTTTCCTGGATTTAGAGAAAATAAATCTATAAATTAATAAATAAAAACAGACATCAGATCAGAATTAAAGTATTTGACATAAATGACATTTATGCAGTTCTAACATTTAGCTCTAAGCCTTGATTTTATGATCAAAATGTATCCAAGACTTTCTTAATCGCAGATTCTGAAATCCAACATTGCAGGGCTGTACCCAGCTGACTTGGTCAGTCAAATGGGATTTGGCTTTTCAATCCAAATATTCTTTATTTTTTCATACAGACTATCAAGCAACGCTTTATCAAACGGACAGATTATTTACAGATTACGACGTTCACATAACACAGTAAACAAGCAAAGTTAGCCCTCCGAGGTAATGTGTGCTAACTATACAAACAACGGATCAGAAATGTGCAACCACATTGTTTCTAGACACTAGACACCAAACAAAAGCCAGACACTAGATAGTCTCAAGTTGCTGTGAGCTGTACATTCACCACTTCTAAGCAGAAGGCAGCAGCTAATGTTATCTCAGAGCCGGAGATTCCGGGCAAGGCCTCTCTTCCTGCGGGAGCTGCCTCCGTCTCACTCAGACCTTACCCATCGCAGACATCTTCCCCGAGCACACAGGGCGTTTTGATGTAGCGGAATAATTGTAGCTCTGAGACCAGCGTGAAGCGCCGAAATGTCCCCAGAAGTAGCTACGCACTGACTAACAAAAAAACTAAACCAAATGCTGGATTTTGAGGAGACTCAGTCGCCTGAGAGGTCTCTGACGGATGATTCCAATCTTTGACTTTCAGGGGGCAGCCCTACGACATGCCAACAGGATTAAAGGAATTTAAATCTCCTCCAGCATTAGAATGGAGCATGGCATGCCAATGCTTTTTGTTTGACTACAGACTGAATTGTGTCCAGAGCACAGGAGAGTGTGGAGGTGCAGTCTTGTATGGCGATTCTGTATTTCGGATTGGTTGACTAAATTCCATTGAAATGATATAAACAGGACACATTAAACCTAATTCCTCTTGACACTGTTTTAAATCATTGCTTAAGGTATTTTAAGCTGCAAGTAACAGCTACAGTACTTGTGCTTGGTGATGTTCTACCAGCTCACTCTCACAGGTTTAACAGGTCTCGGACTGTGACTTAAACTTGTTAAACATTGGTTGATGATTTAAAGCTTCTCTTGTTGTCCTCCAACAGTAACCGACTCAGCTGAAGCATAGAATGCTGAGACAAAGCTGAATGGCAAACTCCACCTTTGCATCATCCCATTATTTTCATATATCACACCTTGTTGTGCATTATTGCTTACCGCAAGTTCTTTTATCTTGTAACTGTTTATATTAAAGCATTAAACACTGATGCATCAAGGCTTCCCATGGACATTAAGGGTGGTATCTGACCCATCAATATCAAATGTGATATATAATATTTGTAATATAAACTAAATAATGCAAAATAAAATGTGATGATTAGTTTCTCTCTCAGCTCTGTGCATTTTATTTTATATTTCATTTGATTGGTTGTATATCTGTCTCTATATACTATTTGTACTTATGTTCATGTGGTTGTTGGAACAACAACAATTCAAGAGTTCAAATATGAGTTGCAGGTCCTACTCTGTTCACCTAATATGTATTATAATCTCAGTACAATTAAGATACAGCATGTCACTCTTGGCTCAAAAATAATCAGATTACTAACCAGCTACATTGAAAGCGCAGATTTAACTAGGTTACTGCATACGATTGGAACCCGGTTTCTTCCAGGGAGCATTTTTTATATGTACATGTAAATGCAGTCAATATTCTGGGAAATCAGTCTCCATCTTTACTGCCAACTTCAGACTCTCCAACACAGCTATTCTGGGCAGCAGAAAACGCCATCTGCTTCATCTGCTAGTGACTAAGCAGTGGGTTACACTCAAGTTATCTAGTGTTACCAATACACAGGATCTGATGTAACTAGCCCTCATCCCTTTATAGTGGGTGAGAATCTACAAAGAAAACTAAATTGGATGGAGATGGAAGGAGAGCGCTACACTTGATCTGGTATAATCCAGCAATTATCATTTGCCATAAAGCATTTCAAACACGTCACTGGGGAGTGGAACATTTCAACTGTTACCCCTATTTCACCAACATGGAACAGGTTCCATTCTGGTTCGCACAACAAATGTTTAGATGTTCGGAGCATGTTGACCAAAAATAAATACAAATACTAAGGTAAAAGGTATAGTCTTCCACGTCTTCTTATCATTAATAGTTGGTCCTCGCCTGGTTTTTGAATAAATAAATATCTGTAATAACAGAACAAAAGCCTGCAGGTAATAAATGTGATCCACCATCTTGCTGCTACTGTTTACTTTCATGGTGCAACACCCTCTGTTGATGATGCATCCTTGATTACAATTGTTCCTCTCAAAACTGGTAGAAACAGTTTCAAAAATCTTGAATGGAACCGATTCAAGAACCAGAGCTGAGCCAATTTGCATTAGTGGGCTGAACATTTGTAGTGTAGGCGTGTCGCCCATCTGGTCCAGACACCTCATGTTCATCAGAAATTAGAACCAGTTCAATATACTGGACAGGAAACAGAGCCAGTTCTGCTCCCCTAAAAACCTTTAGTAACCATGTGCCATCACTTTTGGCTTGTTTAGTTCAAATGATAAATATGGTTGTGCAGAACAAAAAAATGTGTATTTAGCAAAGAGATGTTGGTAACGCCCTCCATCAACACTGTTATTTTCAGTGACACGCAATGAAAATAAAATTAAGATGAAGATTTTACTACATAAATGCCAGTGAAAAAAGTAACCAAAGTTATTTTTTCCTTGCAAAAACAATCTTAAGGATTAGCATCTTAAAAAAGCACAAAAAAGGCCAAGCAGGAATGTGAGCTGAGGTTCCTTACTTCCAAAGATGGGCACTGATGTGCTGCTCCAGCATGCTGCTGAGAGCCGACCTCAGGTGATGAAGTCTCCTGTCAAACGTGTAGATGCCGTGACCCAACGCGTGGCTGCCAAATGAACATACCTAGAGAAAGAAGACTCGTTGTAAGTCTGTTACAGGCAAGTGTCTCCTCCTGTTCTCTGTACCCGTGGTGGCTTAGAAACAACTCCCAACGTCTGACATCCTGCATTATTCTGTGGTCTCAAGGCTTACAGTCAAAACGCATTTCATTCATTGGTGTCTTGATGCATTTCAGGGTAAAACAGGATCAAAACCATAAGAACCTCAGCAGGGAACAACAATCAAACAGTTCTGCGAACTGAAATGCACAATTACCTTCCTTATATCAACGCCATAAAACAATACATGTGGTGTGTAACATGATTCTAGTTAAACCACAATTCTTTCACATCTTGATCCTCTAACTGAGCTTCTGAAAATAAAGGTACTGAGGACTATGCA
This sequence comes from Nannoperca australis, assembly GCA_036023655.1. Taxonomy (NCBI): domain Eukaryota; kingdom Metazoa; phylum Chordata; class Actinopteri; order Centrarchiformes; family Percichthyidae; genus Nannoperca; species Nannoperca australis. Next base: position 12,631 of record JAVQJD010070940.1, on the reverse strand, counting down.
CACCTTCACTATGATGTGAAAGTAATGAGAAAGTACTGAAATGAATACAAGATCACGAAGACCTGGATAAATCCACAATAGAGCTGTCAGTAGTAGTCAGGTGTGGAAAGCTGACTTGTTGCTGACCCCTGTGAAGCACTAATGGCATGAAGGAAGGTTTAGTTGGAGCTGGAATAGCAGTGTAGCGGTCCACTGAGCAGCATTGCTTACGCAAACATGATTTGCCACGATCAGTCCTCTCAAGGAAAAGTTACCTGTGATCTCATCACAAGAGACAATGTCTTCAGTGTGCAACGTAACTCATAAGCCAGAGGCTTTTTGGAACAAAGTGCTGCAGTCTGATGACACGAAACTAGGTTGGCAAACACAAACTCCAAGGGGGGGGGGGGAGCACAGAGGTGAATCTAGTATGCCTCGGTTAGAGGCTCCGGTGTTAAAGGGCCGCCATGTCCGGTGTAAGAGGGTTAAGTAGTTGTGTTGTATTAATGGCTGAAAAATTGATTTTTCGGAAATGGATAATGATAAAATAGGCATACAGTAATTGGTTCGACACAGATATTGTTTTACGTTCAGTAGGATACTCACTGTATGTTCTGTTATTTGGGTAACTCAATTGTTTTCCTACACATGAGCCATAACAACTTGATAAGATCATTGTATGCCAGGGCCATATTTTATTTAGAGACTTTCTGCCCCCTAGGTCAGAAAATGCTTAATGCAGCTTTAAACAACCAAAAAATTGAATCACAATTAGTTTTTAACATCTGGCAAACATAGTGTCTGCACATGGAAAACAACAAATAATTTTGGACGGAACTCCGTCGTGCTCTTTTCCCACTGTTAAACCCAAGAACAAAGTGCTCACCGCTAGTGGTCTGGGAGGTGCAGCAGAAGATGGGAAGTCAATGGGCTCTTCGGGTACTTCTGCCTCACTTTCGTCACTGGAGATTCGTCCATGGACGAGAGGTGAGGGCACTCGGAGACTTCCCTCATCCTGCCACTGCTTCTCCTCCTCTGCGTTGCTCTCTGACACAGCCGTAGACCGACTGTAAAAAAATAAAAATAGATTTACAACGTATACACATTTGTTCTTTGTTAGAAGTAGAAGTGGAGGAGTTACTCGTTATATTACTCTCTGTAAACAAACAAGCAGATAAATTGAACCTACAGCAGATTATGGAGGACTTTGTGGTGCATAAGGCTCTCAGATTGCTGTTCAGACAGGTGAGTAGAACAACAGACTAATTATAAATTATAATTATAACTAATTGTAACTCACTTTCCAAATGAAAGCGTCAGCAACCACTGCGTTGCCTAGCAACATAGTGTCGGATGTGTGCATTACGCAACGTGTAAAAACTGTGCAGTCTCTCCTTTGCTTTAATGTTTGTCTCCAGCTGTTGAGTTTATATTGTTTATACAGCTCTGTGTTGTCTCATTTGGTGAAGGTTTATACTACTGTTGATTCTATGAGAAGTGTCAGGCTATTTCATTTATGTATCTTTATAATGGGTGCTGCACCCACTGTGGTGTCCATAGACTTATTTATTGTCAGCAATTTTAAGTCAATAGTCTGAGCTTTGTATTCTTTTCTGGTTAATTTTAGTAGGACTACACTGAGGAAGGTGGTTGTATATTTATAATTAACAATTAGTTGTATGCCTCTATAAAAATGCAATTTATTGTTGGGTTGGACAATGAACATTTCTAATGTCTAGAAAAGCCCTAGATGCATTACTAGCTCAAGGAAAAGCTCACTAACCTAAAAGCAGGGAGGCTGGCCAGAGGTCTCCTGCAGTGTGGAGCCCCAGCCTGCTCCCTGGGGGCCTCCGGGCTGGGGGACCGTCCAGCGGAGGAGCTTCCGTCCAGGGATAGGGCCCCTTTCTCACGAACCTTGGTCTTGAGTTCTGCCACCAGCTGGTCAAAATTCTTGCTACGGCCCACCACCTTCCTCCGCTGGTGGATGGAGTGGATCTGAGGACCAGGACACAGGCAGTTAGGCGCTTTTTCTATAACGTCAACTTTTTGTATTGTATCTGGTGTCACTAAATGATGGATTGGCCAAGCCAGAAAGCTTAAAGTAATAGGACACAAATAATACAGCCAGCCAAATAAATATCATAAACATTGTTTATTGGACCAAACCGGGTAATCAACTTTGGGGTTGATGTCATGGTTCTCTGCTGGTACAGAGGTGTACCTCGGATACCACTCAAACTTGTTCTTTTATCATTTTCCTTCTGGGTAAAGGTTTACATGCATTCAAATTTTCCATTATTCTTCCAAATTTGATACGGGTCATGTAAACAGCATATTCTGAACATTCAAAATAAGGCAGTAGCATTTTCCGATTAAGACATTAAGATGTGTCGATATTATTCAGGTTTCAGAAGCATTCTTTGGACATATGTATGCAAGGCTGGGCTAGAGGTGCATGCACAACACACCTACTTTTAAACATTATAAAAGACTTGCATATTAACCAAACTTTTCAAGGTGCTCAAAAAATGAAAGCAGGAGGCTGAGTTTACACAGTCAAACAAGACTGCATGTAAACAGGAATATTAGTGGAATACTCTTTTTCATTAGCCATGTAAACAAATTAGTAGGTATATTATCTTTTTTGAAATAGGGGAAAAACTGGAATATTTTGTGCATGTATACGTCATTAAGCCTAAGGTACGAGTAAAGGTAATTGATGTGGAATCCATAATAACAAATGAGAAGAACTTAATTTTAAATAGGAAGCAAGACAGGGTCATGCTGGGTCTGTAATTTATGATTACATCTATGAATTTAAAACAAATCATATTATTAATTAATAATTGATACTGCGGCTGCTGTTTATTTATTAAGCTCCACAGTCCATTCACAGCTCTGAGTTAGGAGACAGAGAGGACATGAAGCTGTACACAGGGCAAACAAAATTACAGTTGATCAAAAGGTGCCTGCATCTATCGGTTCTTTCAAACTAATTGATTCATGATTTATTCCATTAAAACACAACAACAGAAAGGACATGTCCGTCAAACCTTAGCAAAGTTGTCAAGTTGCCTATTTTCCAAAAACCCAAAGACATTTAATTTGCAATCAAATCAAACAGACAAAAAGGAGTCAATGGTAACACTGAAGATATATTTGATATTTGTTAAATGACAAAGATGCAATTTTCTGTTGAAAACAAATCCATTCATTGCAGTTATCAGTGAACTTGTTTATCTGTATTGCTTATAAATAACATTTCTAAATGAGTAGTTAAAATGTCAACATGACCTGTCTCTTTCCTAGTAGCAGCTGGAAGAGAAAAAACAGCCAGTGTGTTCACCTACAGAGCAGGTAGAAGACGCAGGCTGTTTTCCTGCGTGTCTTTCCCGTCACTCCTGTCATTTCCTGTTAATCAGGTCATCCTGTCTCTACTTGGTTGGATGTGGCCTCTCACACTCACTTCCTCCTTCACACGCACTCGCACGCACGCTGCCATATATGGACTCTTCCTGTGCTGGGAGCCATTTTCACCCCTCAGTATCAGTGCTGATCAGTAACAAGGAGCAGTGACTCTTTCATTCATTTTAAAATATGTAATTTACATTGTTATCAATGCTGTTGTTTTTCTTCAAAGTAGGTCTGTAATCCTATTCCGTCTTGTGATTTGATACATTTCAGAGAAATAATAATTTAAGAGATATTTTTCACTGAACTTTGGAAACACTGACAAAATGTAGAATGTATAATAAATCCAACGTGTGCAAACCTCTTTAAACACAAAGCATCTATGGTGGAACACTAGATTGATAATCTAATTGTTCAACAATGAACTTCTACCATACAGCGATTCATAGTGCATTAAAAACTGCAGGACCATCCAGAGAAATAAAAACACAGAGGAAGGTGCAGCTCAATAACAAAAAAGGTACTGACTCAAAAGCTGCTATTTTCTCTTTTTCCCCAGAAGTCAAATTAATGTGAGTGGATTTTAAAGAGAAATTGTTGCATAAGATAGTTTTGTTTAAAAAAAAAAACATAATAAATAAAAGTTAATATAGGTCAGTGGTTATAAATAAATACAATTATTATTTTTTTTATATTTTTCTTTCTTAACGTACAGGTGGATGACAAATTAAAGAAATCAAAAAGGGAAAACTTGAATGAGTGGAAAGAAATAATGATGTAAAATTACGCTATAGTTACCTACTATAACATAACAGAAAAACATTTCTGTTTAGTCCTTAGAGGAACAATCATCATTATATCCGGCCACTGCTGTCTGTCTTAAATGTCATTTAAGTATGAGATGTAGAATCTGCATTTCATGGATTTAAAAACACTTTAATGATGTCACTTTGTTGTCTTTTGTTCATCATGCGTTATCCCTTCACTACAGACCTGTTGTCAATTTTCTGATAGAGAAACGGTGCCAAACATTATCGGACTTGTTGGCTGTTTGCTAAGTAATGAAGAGATCACAAACTCACAACCTACTTTCCTGCTCTGATGTTTACTAAATGGGTCAAAAGCAATGGGGGACAGGACCAGACGTTGAACCTTCTACTGAACTACACAGAGAAAATGAAAACAAGATAAAGAGAAATGAGAAGAAAGTGCAAAAACATGACAATCTGGGGGACAAGAAGAACAGCATTAGTCTGGTGATGCAGAGTGTGTTTGGAGCTTACATTGCACGTCAGGAGGCGAGTGCAGACTTTCTTCCTGTCAGGGTCAAGAACGCCGCAGTGTTTGTCCAAGTCACACTCCCTCTCTGAGGACACACAGAGAGCATCTCAGCTACAACATCACACAGTCAGCAAAAAATCCAAAGCTGCCAGCATCTCTATACCCCTACATAGTGCTACCAGCAAACACCCGTCTTGGTAAAAAAAATGTATAAATCTAACATTCACAAATGTTACACATTTTCACCAGAATGTGTTCTGCAAGCTGGAATTCCAGCCACCAAGGTGTTTTTGACCACTTAGTTGACACGCGTTCTACGTAGGAGGCAATTCAACCGTCTGCCAGTGAAGACACATTTAGAGTGCTGCAGGAATGAGTACACCTAAAACATAGAAATTAGTTTGCATTTTCCACTTCCGGTTCCCCCATCTTGAAGTCAGTGGGTTTTTGGTTAGATGCCTTAAATAAGGTCTGTGATTAACATAAGTGGAAGAGATTTTCCACATTTAACGACAAGAAATCGTGAATTTGATCATCTACTCATTCGTCCGCCTTTACGGCCTCATTGGGTTTGTACTCGCGCTCTTGCAAACTATTCTAACTCAAACTTTCTGAAAGGCTTTTGTAGAAGAGGTAAGCTCGAAATCAGATTACAAGATGGAAGCTTAGTGGTAACATTGCAGTCATGCATCATGTAGTTGGTTTATAGCCTAACGTTACCACTATTATGATTTTAAAAAGCTGTTTATTTGTGAAGATTACCGTGCGGAACAAAATATGCACGTTTCAAAAACTTTTTAAAAATATATGCAATAATCTTGCAAATCTGTCTTTTTGTCAAGGAAACCATGGTGATGCTAACCTCTGGGTCGGCCTCCAAAAATACGTTTGCAGCACTCGATACAGCCATCTACACAGTAACAGCTTGTGTTTCAGTCACACTTTACACGCATAACCACAATCTGAAGCCTCTTTTGGGTTCAAGTCTATTTTCTTCAGATGTACGTGCCTTATTGTGTATTGGGCTCTGAATGCTGCCAAAATATGGGGGACTACTCTGCTGTATTATCCCAGAACACATCCTGTATCGACACAGAGAAGCTGCTGCGCTTTCCCTACACAGCCTGTGTTCTGACAGACATTAGCAATATTTTCATAAAATTATATATAACAAACACACACCTCTCATCATTTCAATTGTACCATTTTGTTGGTACAGGCGGGATGCAGAGGGCAGGGTCAGTTGAACCTGACTCATTCAAATATGTGCACATTCCCGGTAGATTAACCGTTAAATGTGAACATATTTCCACTGTTTACCAAAAGAGAACTTTTCAGAGTTGCACGTTTCTGCTTCGTGAACTGCTGTGCAGTGGTTTGACATGCGATAATCCTTCAAACTCACAGATCAAACTTTACAATTAGCCTTTCATCATTACATCTCTACAACATGCCATTTTGCTCACACATGATGTGTTGTGGATCTTAGCCCAATACGGAGCTGAAACAGTTCAAACCAGTAGACTTCCAGGTATACCTTAAAATGCTGCTGAGGACACTGCTTCAGAGCAACTTCCTGTTCCACCAACGCAAACATAGTGCTAGTTCTGGGCTGGTGCTGCTGCAGGTTCGGAGTTGGTTCAACTTGCAAACCTTCCAAAAACCGGTTTGCTTTTTCATGGGCTAGAGAGCCACATCATTACATCACTGTACACCTCTTTCCATGTATTCCAAATTGTCTGTACTCACTGGAGGCCACTTTGTTGTACGGTCTGGGGATCCGGTGGCCCGGCACTGCAGAGGCCAGAGGGGAGTCCTTCCTCTGGCTCTGGGCGGGGGGCCTGTCAGAGGGTGAAGGCCTACTAGGCGTGGTGCCTCCATGTGGCCAGGGCGGATCTCTGAGTGATGGAGGTGGAGAGCTCATTGGAGGCTCCAGAGGCGGCGGCTGCTTGAATACAGATGATTCTGTGTGGCTGCTGTGGGAGGACTTCTCCAGCGGGGAATGTCTAGGGGATAGAAGAAAAAGGGCAAGTGCAAAGTTAACTTTTTGGCATAACTTTAAACACTGGCAATTCAAAACAAAAAGTTATCAGTTTTCCTCTTTTTCTTTTTAAGAATCACATACTGCATGTTGAGAAAAGTAACAGCTACAGTTTTATCTCAAGTAGCAAAAATCACCTGTGTAGAGTCATTGTTTGGCTTTGATCTGATTGGCTGTTTGGCCTACCCGAAATGAGAAGCAGTAAAATCCACCACCCAAATTTGGCTTCTTGATATCACCATTTTGATACGGGGATTATGAAATGCAAAAAAGCTATGACATACATGAGATACTGCGCTTTTACGAGGGATGTGTGTTGGATTATGTCTTGGCTGGTGCAGTAAGTTCCTGACATCTCCGCTGGTTGTCTGGCAGCATCATGGTGATGACAAGATGTCAGGAAGTTACTGCTCCTGATCAAGAAATAGTCCGGCACGTAATTCCCCTCAGAACTGCAACATGTAATTTTTCACTTCAGTTTTTGTGCAGATTAAACAAATGTTAGGTCATGATCTTTACAGATGCTGGTATGCAGATTTTGTTATCTTTGGAAAGAGGCAGGTTAGACGTTTCCCCAACTTTCCAGTCTTTATGCTAAGCTTAGCTAACTGGCTACTAAGGCTGTAGTCCTATATTTAGTAGACACATCGGAGCAGTATCTCTCTTTTCATCTAACTCTGAAGAAGCATCTTTTCCAAAGTGTTGAACTGATGCTTTAATTCAACCAAGTTCAGCCCTTTGTTCTTCACATTTCATAACAACGCTTCTCAGCGTAACTAAAGGCTTTTAAATGTAAGCAAACATTTTATTACATTAGTGCATCAAAACAAACACAGGACCACACTCCATTCTTTTGTAGTTCACTTCGACTACCCCTTAGCTCAGGTTAGAACTTTCTCCCCAATTTACCCCACTCTGTTCTTACCGTACTCCATCCTTAGAGTTCTTGGAGTGTCTGTACTGGGGTGGGGTGGAAGGTGAAGGTGGGGCTGCCTTTAGCTGCCCGACCCCCTGGCCACGACCCTCCCAGGATGAAGCGGAAGCAGCGTTGGTCCCATGGGAAGGAGAGTGGCCATGGTGGGGCCTCTGCTGGGGCTGGGGTGCAGGGGTAGGAGAGCGCAGTCTGGCGTACAGCTTGGCCAGAGGGCCGTGTCTCCGTTCGCAGTGCTTTTCGAATGCCTGCGGCTTCACTACTTGGCCACAATGGCTGCACACCACCAGGTAGAAGTCATCATGGCCAGGGTAGAGGCCAAAGATGGACATGTCTGTGAGGAGAAGGAAGAGGAGGAGTGATGAGGAGAAGAAATACAACGAATACACACACACGAAGTAACATGGCAATGTCACGTTGTGGGGCAGGCAGAGATGATGCTGCATTATGGAAAGATGGTAGATCATTTCACTTCAAAGTGCTGTCAGAGTAGGACAACACTGGTAGAATAGACAGGTGGAATCAGTTTTCAGCTGGTAAATGCTATGTGGTAGCCCCCACGCCCCTGATCAGAATAAGCATGTATAGGTCATGAATGGGATGGATGGATATTTATCTGGCAGAGTTAGGATATCTGTAAAGCATGAACTGAAACAAATCCCTCAGTAGAAAAAAAATAAAATAAACTTATTTACAAACTTCAAAGCAAATGTGAGGACCCCAGCTCATTCTTCTTAATCGTCACCTGGTTTTGGCTCCTATGTGACGTAGATGCAGCTAAAGTGTGAGAGGGTGAAACATTTTACACACATACCGTCAAGGTACTCCGTTTCATTTATTATGTCATGCTCTGACACGCACACACAAAAGAGGGAGCGTCTGTCGGACAGCTGCTGCTACAGACAGGCAGGTTAGGTGCCAGAAGGTGTCTAAGCACAACGCTAACCAGCTTTAATACTTGCGCTGGTCTCTGTGAACCGGTGCATTCGCTTACTCACTGTCTCTGGGCAAGGCTGGAGAGTAAAGAAAAGCTGAGGCACAGTTCAGTGAACCTTTACGGGTTAATGCACCGCAAAGCAAGCACACACAAGTAAGATTATCAGTTTATACTGATGTCCCAAACAACAACAGACTTTACTATGATATGGTGCACACTTACCCTCCTTACTGAGTGACATGGCCTCTGCAGCCTTTTTGCCATTCTTGCTGCAGTCATCCACATCAGGCCCTGAAACATCACACATTACATACATGTTCACTAGGCCCCTTGGAAGGTCAGATGCTTTACAAAGGGTTTTAAGTCAGACTTGCCAGGAAGACAAAATCTAACTCCACAAATTCTGCACATAAACAGGCCCTTAAGCTGTGTTATATAAAAGGACTGGTTTGCAGGTCATCTGCTTCTCCACTGACTGCTGTTGGCCAATTTTTCTCCTGGTCATTTTCTGTCATAGTTTGCTAACAACAATAAGTCGCTCAAGGTATTGTGTGGTGGAGCAGGACTTTATTTGATAGTTATGGACAAAGTAGCACTTGGAGGGATGCCAGACAATGAGTGAGCGCACATACTTAAAGGTGGGAAGGGCAGGAGCACTTTGGGGCAGAAGTCATACATATGGGATTGTCTGTCGCATTCAGAAATGTTAACACTAGTTAACTGGAGGCGGCGACGCTGGCAACCAAAGAGAACATTAAAATTAAGCGAAAAGAGCAGAGAGTAACGTTAGCCAATATCAAAGGCTGGGCCAGCATTTACATGGTGGCAACAGCATCAGACTCCTCCTCCATCCCCGGTGTCTACTAGTCTCAATCCTCCTGCTGCTAGCATTAGCATGCTTACGCTAACTGCCTCGTCGTCAACGGCTAGTCTGGCTCGCTTGCTAGTTAGCTAGCATAGCTTTCCACCACGGCAAGAAGTTGCTCGCCCAACCATCCACACTAGCCTCCTTCCGCTTTGATGCCACCGCTGCCCGGCTGGATTCACCAAAATGAAACGCATCCCCTAAAAGCTGGCAGCTTGTTTCATGTCTACAGACGTAAGACACACACTATAGAGATGGATAAGATGGGATAAGATATTGGCAATATCTTATCAACTATCACTTATTTTTCTTGACAACAGCGTATGCAGTGGGACCTGGGAGAGAGCAACATGTTACCCACCCAGCGCTAGGACCCGGCAGGGTCTTTGTTTGGGTAACATGGTTAGCTCTGTCCTCCGTTTCCACGAAAATAAACCTCAGTGCTTTGGTTAAATGGCTTCGTAACTGCCAGTGTTTGCGTCAGTGTGCTTCCTTACCATCCGCCGGTGTCACACCGGTCCACTCAGCCCAGGCAGTCCAGCTTTGACCCACGAAATCATCGAGGCTAGGCACCCGCCGATCCACAGCAGCCATTACTTTTACTGCGCGTTCACGCACCGCCATCATCACTGCGCGGCAAGCAACTTACGTCATATTTCGCGCTCTCGACAGGATAGGAACTTCCTGCGTGCGCGTTCTTGGGGCACCCACTCACAAAGAGATGGAAAGTGTCTAAATAATGTCATTTACATTTCTAACCACTTCTGTGGCTTCTGAGTCTTAAAATACAAAAATGCGAAGAAAAAACAGCAGGATGTCAGGAGAAGCCAATTTTATTATTTACCTACAAACAACAGACACAAGCCATTCAAAATGCAAATTGAGTAGCAGGCACATGACAAGTTTAAGATACACACATACCTGTAGAAATGTTAACACCTGCCCGTAACCTATAAAGTAATTTGTACCGCACCTTTCAAACACAGAAGCAAATCAAAGTGCACTAGAGCAACAATTAAAAACACAAAATAAGAACAAATCTATAACAAGTAAGCAAATACAAGCAATGAAGACTCAAAGAGAGAGAGAGAGAGAGGAGACAGGCTAAACCAAGGCAGAGGTGTACTTCAATTAGAAGAGCTTTTTCATCATTTATGATCAGTGGTGGAAGAACTCAAATATTTTACTTAAGTAAAAGCAGCAATATCACAGTGTAAAAATAATCTGTTACAAATGAAAGTCCTGCATGAGTCTGCCTAAGCAAAAGAATTTGCATCCCCAGAGGCCCCCCCAAAATCACAGTTTCACTGTGTCAATTGATATTAAATGTTTCCTTTGCTAGTGTTGACAGTGTCAAACTTGACTTTAAGACCTTAACTGTTTTATTTTGTATTGTGCTCACATTGTGCATACACCGAAATAAAGTTGTGTTTAATGAAATTACCAAAAGCTAACACACAGCAAACCATGATGTCTTGTCTGTGGAGTGCAGTGTGCTTCATGGGAACTTGGAAGCGACACAGTGCACAGTAGATAGGAGGTGTGGTGAGTTCAGGGTCTGTAGGGGACCAACAACTGTGGGACCCTCTAACAGGTTAATGTCCTTACATTATTTTTAAACAGTTGTGAAATGTAAATAAGTACATCTACTCAAGTACTGTTCTTAAGTGCAAGTTAGAGGTACTTGTACTTTACCTGAGTATAGTGACATTGTATGCCACTTTAGTTACTAGTTGCTTTGCAAATCCTGATGAATTATACAAAATATGGATCAACTAATGAATTATGATGTATTAATATGGATTAAGCTATCCGGCAGTATATAAAGTAGTTGAAATTAGCTCCACCTTTACCAGCTGCACCATTAGTGAAGCTCACATGAATATATCACTAATTATAACCCAGTGATATTATATCTGTTATTCTGAAACAGGCAATTCTCCATAATACTTTCTTTTGGTGCTTTAACAGTGCAAGTGAACTATTTATGTCCGAATATTTTCTTGCTTGGCTCATACAGACTCTTTCTTACTGTCCATTCCTGCACGCAGCAGGTGTGAGTCACCAGACTGATATTTACCTGTGGGTGACTCATGTCATCAGTCATCAGTGATACGATTGAGGGGTGGCACATTGAGTGTGGCTGAGGCTATATTTGTAAATTCGTATGTATATTCTCTCCATCAGACAAACACGATTGTTCACCGGGAGAGTGAAGTGGTCAGAAGTCACAAGTCCACACACGTGAACACACCTTCCCCTTTCCTAATCCCTGTAAGTGGTTAAGCCTCACACAGCTAGTCAGAGCCACAAACACGATTCGCCGTGGAGATGTGATGAAACCGTATATAACATGTAGGCCTTCACCGTGTTATGTGTCTGGAGTCTTGAACTGTCAGCACATAAATCATATCATCATACATCACACTCAGGAAAAAGGTGTGTGCATTTGTCAGTTGGAATGGAATGACACTTGAGTTTGTCTTAAAAAACATCCGACGTGTCTCCTATCAGCATGATAAACAATGTTTGATTTCTTTGATATTTACTCCAAGTGATTTCTGAGTTTCAACTAAATCCTAGATAAAGTCAATTTACCATGTAATCAATGTAGGAGACAAATGTAAAAGACCATGTCTAAATGGTTTGTGAGTCCTCATATTGGTCTAACAGGCGGCCCGATTGAATCACTTGCAGCCAAGAGTCTTGGGTGAGGACACAATATCCAATCATCTATTGGATTTTGTGCTTGTGTACCAAGCTTCATCCAGCTTGTTGGAGATGTGAAGGGGTCCTTTACTGTTTTGGACAGGACCCTTCCCCATGTTCCCTATAGGTCCTATGTCCCAAAGCATGTCTATTGATATAAACTAACACTGTAAGAGCTTGCTAAGGGCTATCTTCGCAGTTCAAATTGCAAAAGAACAAAGGAAGATGGACCTTTGAAACACAGTTTTAGTGGTAAAACTCCATTCAGCCTACGTGGAATCAAGAAAACTGACTTGCCTGCAAAATTGTCAATGTACAGTGAAGAAATTAAGTATTTGAACACCCTGGTTTTTGCAAGTTCTCCCACTTAGAAATCATGGAGGGGTCTGAAATTTTCAACGTAGGTGCATGTCCACTGTGAGAGATAATCAAAAAAATCCAGAAATCACAATGTATGATTTTTTTAATGATTTATTT
>JAVQJD010070938.1:0-34676 GCA_036023655.1 Nannoperca australis | reverse complement strand
ATGTCCTTGTGTAACCTCGTTTCACAGAAGCACATTAGACTGCATTCCCGACACTCCGTCCGACTCCGGGCCAGCCCCGTTAGCTCCTCCATCTTGTTAGCTAGCGATCTCACGTTGCCAATGACAACTGTGGGGAGACATGGTTTGAATTTCCTCCTCTCAATAATCGTCCGCCGTCTCTCTCCGGACTCCCTCGCTGATTTTTCTTTACCCTGCAGCCTCGGTGTGTTTCTCTCCAGATCTCCTGCGGGATATCCGCAGATCTGGTCAATCAGCTGATCCCGGGTCTAAACAAAAGAAGTTGGCCATGAAGTTGTTGCGCTCAGCTGACTGCAAGTGAAAGTACCTCCAGAACGAACAGAAACACCAAAAACCTCTCCACCAGCACATTTGTGGACACCAAACAAAAAACCCATAAGTACAAAGTTAAATAACAAAAAGATTTCACACTACATATACAATACAAAATATACCCACTACATTTTGATATTATTTTTTAAAACAAAAGTGGTACAAATGATTTAACTTTATGTATTTGTTGTGTCTTCATTGCTTAAGATGAGGAGGACAGACTGACAGACAAACCACAAGCAATTTGATACAAGGGAAAGAGGGGTCAGAGGGTATTTTGAATCATTGACAGGCTTGCATGACTTACCCGTGGGGGGCAAACCACCATCACTTAAGGGCTCGTTGTGCTGTCGAGATCTTTATAGGCTCTCGCGTGTGTTAAGTGAACAAATAAGTCAAGGGTAAATGTCATGGCTACATGGATACATCCTGTTAACTAACTGTCCATTTCATTAGAGAGAGCAGTGGATCCATAGCGGGGCCATCAGTGATAGTTTAGATACACGCGTGTGTTTCTGTGGGATGGTATGGGTGCATCGGTGATAACGTACGTCTTATCTGTAAAATAAAGCGGTGTGTCACAGATTGGCTGTAGGCAGAATGGAAAAACAGGATGTAATCTGATCATATTGGTTTGCCTCCCCTTGAACATAAAACATGGCTTTATAGCTTTAGCACACTTTAACAGTTATTGTACATGGGGAGAATTTTGCTGGCATGTTTTCAGTGACATGCAGCAGAAATAGTCAATGGCGTTCCTCCAGTTAGTTGTTATTATTGCTAATGTATTTATACCAGTGCCTGCACGGAAAGAAAACATGGCTGTACCTGTGTATGTGGCAACTTTGCTATTCCAAAAAGTGACGAGAGTTATATATTTGGGTTTATTCATATATTTTCAATATGTTGTCTTGGCCCAGTAAGACATAATGTGTTTGAACTTTTAACGTGTGATTCACACAAAAAACACTATACAGTACTTTTAGGATATTCTTTGGGCCGGTGGAAGCCTCCGAAGGAAGCGAAGCGCACTCTTCTGAGACCTCTGCAAGTAAGGCAGGACAGAAAATGTGGAGTGGATTTCAATGTTCTGCAGGACTTAAGTTGTCAGCTTGTGGACAGCCCCTTACAACAAGCTCTTTTAATTCACAGTGGCATCGCGGTTAAAGGGGTGACATCTCCTTGGCACCTGTCTGCTGTACGTACTCTGCCCATACGGCTTTGGCCTGCATTCCCGTCTTTGATCGAGGCCTGGCAATCATTGATTTAGCCTAATTCACTTCATTTTGGACAAAATGCCCCATTATGCTCACCTACTGCACCAGAGTTCAATAAGTAGCGTTATTTACTAAGGCTATGGCATGATTTGCTTAGGCTCAACATAAACTCCGCCTCTAAACCCTCTCACATTTGCTGGAGAAAACCTCATCACTCACTGGATTCACTCTTAGAGTTTTGATTTATGGCTATAGAAAGTCTGTGGACTCTGCATCTTTATATAGATGACAGTATAATCCAAATTGATTTTTTTCCTTGGTAGCCCTCGGATTGTGCTAGTTAAAGGGGTACTCCAGCTATTTGTTAGAGAGGGATACAAAAAAGAACATTGAGATATCCTGACTTTTAGTCCCTATTGTGAGTCCAACTTCAAAAACACTTGATCCCACAACTCAATACCAAGAACTTTGCATTGGAAATACATTTAATGTGAGGAGTAAATCAAATGCTGCCATGTACATGAAATAACATATATCAGATTGTAGACAAAATGTGTTTTTCTTTCGTGGCATATTATTATTTCATTTTTAGATATTTTGATAAACCTGACTTAATTGAGCTTGAAGCAGTTGTTGAAATAGAGCACACCCTGTTGCTCATTCACTTGTTTCATCCAAATCACAAACATTTTATTTTCATTTAGTCCTAATGATACCCAGCCACGCATACAGGTAAATGAAACTAAGACAATCTAAACTGAGCTTGCTTGAGTAAGTTTGTGAGTCCAGCACGGTACATAAAACATATAACATAATTATAAGCTCTGGTAAAATACTCAAAAGTGATAAAATATACATAACATAAGAGTCTGATAGTTTTGCATTTTTACCACCATTACCGATTTTGAATTCCCCATATTTTGACTGTAATATGACATATCAGGGGAAGCTGCCCTGAGATTTTTGAGTTTGAGACACTAACTGTTAATAATTTATGCTCATTAGAAATGGCACAATAGTGGGACATATAAAGAGCCAATCTTTATTCATTCAAATAGAGGTCACCCACACTAGGTGTCTTTCTTCTGTAGATTATAAATTGCTTCTCTCTCCGTCTGTCTCTCACGGCCTCCCTTTCTCCACCCACCACTCCTCAGCGTTTGAGAAACTCGACTGAATTTAAATGGGATAAATCATAAATGTGATTAGGCGAATATTCTCTGTGATCTGGAGGGCAATATGGAAGAAAGGTGATGAATTGAAAATGATGAGGAGACTTCTTTCATTTTTCTGGGCTTTTTTTTTCTTTCTAGGTTTGTCTGCCCATCCACCCCCCATCAGGAATTTAGTTGAATAATTTACCAGCAGGGCAATAACGTGAGGTACTTCATTAAATGGAAAAGCTCTCTGGTGTTACCGGAGATGTCTCCTAATTGAGAAGCTTTTGATGAATCCCAATCAGGACTGTGACAATTTAAACAGTCTCGAGACGTATTACAGTAACCTGTAATTTTGAACAGCTGGCGCAGAGGTTTCTTACTGCTCTGCAAACATTAATTAATTTGCTATTAACAATGGCGGACTAAAGCACACTTTCCCAATATTAAGATGTTGGTTTTGGATTGTACATTTTTAAATGTTATTTGGGTCACAAGGGGTGTTTTTCTTTAAAAGAAACTTGGAAATAATTCTTATGGACACAATGACACACACACGACCTTTTAGACCCTTAGGGGGACAAACAACACAACAAAAACATACAGTGTACTGTCTCATGTCGATAAAGGTCAGTACTGTAAAGGTGTCCTGAATGTGGCCACGGCTTGGTTGTGTCTGACACCTCTGACACCAACTGTGCTCCAACAGGAATCAGGACTTTTTCCTTCCTTCCTGCTGTGTAAAAGAATATACTGCAGCCGAATTGACTTGCTGCTTTTACTTAAAAAGAAAAGAACAGAGAAAACTCATATTTAATCGTAGTAATCCTTTTCACATTAGGCTGAAGATGCATTTCATTGCAGGTTGTAAGGTCAGGAGGCAGCATCGACTTCCTAGCCTGATGACTTCACATTATTCAGTCTTACGCCATTAGCTGCAAAGGTTATTAGCTAGAAGTTTTAGAGCTTTATCAGAGTTTGAGGTTAATGAAAAGGAATGACATGAAGTTATTACACAAAATGGGTTCTTTGCCGGTTCTGTGGCTTAAGATATTCTAGGAAGAATCCTTAAAGATTTTATAGAAACACAAAAGGTTTTACCTACTGATAAATGGCTCTGTACGTTCCACTACAGAATAGTTGCATGCACTGTTATCTTGTCCTCTTCATTTATTCATTTAAACCCTATAACTTGAATAGACTAATGGGAATGCAGTTTGTTTTGGTAAACAACCAATAACATACAATATACAAAAGCAGTGATTCCCAACCAGGGGCACCAGGGGTTAGTTAGCAAACGATAAGTGTATGCTAAAAATATTGGACCAAAGGTGAAAAAGCCTAAGGCTATGAATTGTAGCAATAGATACACAGAATTAGATAGCTAATGGTTAAGTTGTTGAAATAGCAAAACATAATGGAGACATGGTGACATCCAGCTGTAAGTTATAAGTGACCGTGTTAAATAACTTTCCATTTTATATCCATTCAAATGAACGCATTTGGAACATGACGGATGGGGTGGATGAAGGAGGGCTTTCATAGAATGTGTGCTTATCTTTTATATAACTTCTACATTTATAACTGTCAGTACCCCTGAATTTATTGATAAAAACCACACTTGTACATCCATTTTTATCTAACCTTAGTGACCTTCTTAGCCAGGCACATTAGATGTAGCCCAGACTCAGTATGCATACAGAGTGAGCACGGTTTTATCATGCCAGAGACACTCCACAGGAGGAGCCATTGATCTGTGAAACCACGGTGTCACACCTCTCCTCTGTGCTGTCCGATCCTAAAGGTTTAAATACTGCCTCTAAAAACTTTCTATACATTCAACTATGTGAAAAAAAGGTGGCCTGTAAACTTGCGAGTGTGGTGCTTAAATATTGTTATCAGCCAGTCACACTTATCATCCCATACCTATTAAAAAGCTATACCAGTCAGTGGTGCATGATGATAATGTAATAAAGACTCATCTCAGAGTTCAGACTAGTTTAAAAAACGCTCACAACTAGGTTCTGTCATTTATCCTGGTATGAGATGATGTATGGGGTTTTACTCTGTTACTCTGCATTTGTCAAATGGTTCAAGGTCAGTGTGTTGACAGGGCTGCGCCTGGTCTCTTGTCCTGTTCGGATTTTCATTTTGTTATAGAGAACATTCAGCTCGTTAATGGCTTCTTCGCCAGTGTTCCTTTATGATGTCTTTATATCTTGATCAGCCCGAAGCTTTCAGAGTGCAACTGAACAGTGTGCTGCTTAATCTAAAGTGGCCCCCAAACTTAAGGACATGGTTTTCTCCATCCAGGCGGGACTGAAGTAGTTCCAAGGTGCAGTGGGCTCTGGCCAAAAAGTTGCCACGTAACACAACATCATCCAGCAAGTTGCTACGTTATCCAGTCAAATAGTAGCTGGCAAGCAGCAGCCCTTATAGATTACTTTGTAACGTGAATGGTGTATTTTGACTGACTACCTTGTGGTTGTTGCCACTGTGATAACTTTCCAGAGTTGTAAAAACATTCCTCATGATATCATAAACCAGTGTTCGGTGTTTATTTTGATAAGCCTTTAAACTAAAGTATGTTTTACTCAAAAAGACCTCTCTGGATTGTATTTCATCTTCTCACCGGTGCTTGAAGCAATACACCCGCATCAATACATCCCCCTGGATTTTTTTTTTTAACACAAAGCTGTTTCCTGATTGCCTGCTAAGACAGAGGAATGCAAGGCACACTGAAAATGGTAGCAGCAAGGATAAGAGAGGATGAGAGGAGTAGTGACTGACCACAATGAAGAACTTGACAGGATTACAGATTGTTTTCCTGGCTGGACTATTTCAACATTTCAGCAAAACATGACTGCATCGGAGCACTGAAATCTAAATATGGTGAGCCAGTTAGCTTCTCTTTAAAATGACTGGAAATTCATGGTACTGCAACAAAAGAAAAGCCCAAAAGGCATATTCTCCATAGACCACCTTTATAAAAGAGACGACTGTAAATCTGTTGACAGGACACCTCCAACTGCAAACAAGGTCAATTTTTACTCTTTGTAGTGGGAATTTGTAAACCATGAAGATTTTATATTTGCAAGAGCCTAGAAAAGCTATTTTTATGTTCATGTAGCTGTCCCTATGCAAAACCTATGGGCCAAGCGGGACCTAAGCTCATTTACTAAAATAGGGTAAAGAGTTCTGCAATCCAGGAGGACTGTAGAACTGTGCTTCCCCTCTTCCATCTTGATAGTCCAGTAAGTGTACCTCCCACCGGAGGTCTAATGGGCATGGCCACCTGTGAAGGAACCCCAGGGTTGACCAAAGACACGCTGGAGGCAGTATGCCTCACAGCTGGCCTGGGAACACCATGGGATCCCACAATTGTTGTTTTTTTCCCCAGAAGCATGTCTGCTCTGCCCTGCGATACTGAATAGTACTAACGGTTAGCAAATGGTTTGCCATCCATCCATCCATCCATCCAACCGTACATCTACTCATCCATGACATCCAACACATCTAAAAGCAAGAACCACATGAGCGACACACATTCCAATCCCCTCCTCATGCACACACACACACACACACACACACACACACAGCCTCCATATCTCCCACAGATATAGTGTCGCAGTGCCCGGTGAATTTGAGCCACAAACCTCTCTATTTCTCCATTGCTCACTCTCTCTATCCCTCCATTGCCTGCTGAGCCGGGCGTCGGGATGCTATCATCCCCCAGGCAATCAGAGATAGTCATATGTCACAAATAGGTGTCAACTCTTATTATGGTGGGGAGGGGGTTGAAGGCAAGTGAAAACTCACTTATCAGAAAGGACATAGCCCCCCCCCCCCTTCTCCATTTGCCAGGCCCGTGTTGGATATCACCTTTTTTCCTCTACAGGCCAACGATATTTGACCAATAACACAAATGTAATACCTCTCCCCTCTGCTCTCTGCCACTATCCCAGTTGATTTAATGGACCTGTAAACTGCAAGTATAGTTTATTCAATGTTTTTTTAAAGGATGGGAAGTGAGCCTGCCAGTATGGGAAGGACATACAGGGCTTCATCTCTACTTTCATACGGTAGCCTTGTCTATTATCCAGTTATTTGTTGGAAATTGGTATGATTTATTGCTTGGTGTTAGTTTCAGCCTAGTTTTGCAAAGTTGGTGTAGGAAAAGTTTTCATTTCTCTTATCATCTTTTTCTATTTATTGCATTTCCTGTCGCCTTTAGGCGTTGTGTGTTGAGAGTGTTTGTAAAACAAAGTCTAAGGGTCATGTTTGTACAAATGATTGTAAAACTGTAGCTAATGTAGTGTCTGGTAACACATTGTTGATGCTATGTCTGACAAGATGTTTCTTAAATGTTTCACAAGTTTTAAAAAGTTTGGTATATGCAAATAGAGCATTACACAATACTTGACAACTCAGTTTTGTCAAGTATTCAAAAAGTGCCAAGACATGGTCCCAATTTGCATCGACCTTGTCTATAAAAGGACGACGCATTTTATTTATTTCATTAATTGATATATTTGAAACGATGCACAATGAAATGAACTGACAGGATCACTCAAGTGGTAAATCTCTATTCTTGCAAATAACTGAACTCTCCACCAGAGCCAAACGAGCTGTCATGACTTATGAATGAAATCTATATCCAGTTTTTTGATGAGAGAAGATTATGCAGGATAATGTTATGATATATGTGAACCGTACATAATATCAAAACGGGGTTTGATTTCAAAAAAAGTATTAAATGTATACTCTTCAATAAATATTTCATGCATTTTACAGTTTTTAGTACGGAAATTCAGACAATTTACAGTCAGTGCAGAGCCTATGTAATTATGTCAAAACTGATCAATTAATAGATTAACCTCTTGAATGTTGCTGAGTGCACTCAGTGAATATAATGGCAGTTCCAACAATGAAACTGTCATTGTTCTGTTCTTGTGGTTTAATTGAAGAATCACTTTAGCCTGAAATACCACAAATATGGCGACACATACGAATGACTGCTTTACATATCAGAGGGAATTATGCCATTTAGCCCAGTTTGCTGCTCTGTCCTGCACATGTGGCCAAGAGCCCCAGCTGTTGCAAAGTGAATTTCACTTGTACCATGTTTCAGTGCATTTCAGTGTCTCTTTGTGAAGGTCTAGGAAAACAGAGAGGAGCAGTGAGTGACAGTCCTTCTTTAAACAAACCACGGACTTCCAAAATAAATAAACATTTAATTAAATCTTTTCTTACTTTCTGTCATACTTTTTCTTTACTTAATAGAAATAGTTTTCCTCTCAACTCTATTCAACCATTCCATCCCTCTTGCATAATATTCACTATCCCAAACCCTCTGCCTATTCCTTTTTCTATCTCCTCAACAGTTCTGTGATTTTATCGCTGTCTTCTCCTCCATCACCATCTGTCCGTTTTTCTCCTCCATGGCAGAAGTGGAGGCTCTTGGACGCCGGCTTCGTCTGGAGAGATGGGAAAAATCACCTAGCGAGGACGAGTCAGCCATCAATCTTCCTCTCTGCCGTTCCTTCGTTCACCCTCTCCTGCTCTCCTTCACTATCACTTCCTCTGTGTCTGTTCTCTATCTCTGTCTGTCTGTCTCCCTCGCCTCCCTCTCTAATCCCATCTTCAGTCAAGGCTGGACATGTGTGATGGCCCTCCTTTCTCCTTCATGCCATCCAGCTAGACCAATATAACCCTCCTCTCAGTCCTCTCCTTATTACTCCTCTGTCTAGATCAGATCTCCAGGAGGCTTCAAGCCATTGTATTTCTCTCGCTCTCTGTCCTTCAGTGACCGTCTTTATAGAATGGATGCGGATGGGAGATGGCTTAGCTAAAGCCACAGTGGAAATCCTCGGCTGATGGTTTCATAAGGGTGGCTATCCTAGCTTAGCTGCCACATTGGGCATAATGTGCCTAAAACCCACTTTCAGACAAGACTTAACATTGGTTCAACTGTAAGCCAATTAAGCTGCTTTTGAAAAACCAGGCCAAGATCCATAAAGATAAAGTTGTGGATTAGGTATAAACCTTGTTAAACACTTATGGGTCTCAAAAAAGGGGACCAGGTTATGGCCTCCCATTCAGTGGCTAATGTCCATGTGTGGAGCCTGGGGATCACAGAGGGGTTTTAACCTACCCTGTCAGCCTAAATTAATGAGGTAATTAAGGGCTCAGGTGGAATTAGCTGTAGACACCTTAAGTGCCCTCGGGCAGTCAGATAGGATGGCATGGACGTAAAGCTTTAGCATAGCTAGAGGACAGATGCTGCCATAGAAATCTGTGACGAAGAGGAAAGGTCAAAACAGACAGCTGTTATTCAGTAGGACTTCATGTAGACTGTATTGAGTTGTTATGGTGACAGCTTGTGAAATTTGGTTGGCATGCCACCACTGTTCATGACGGCGGAGTAATTTAGTTGGAAAATCACACCAGTTTGTTTTCCACTTCAGGTCAATGGTGATAAGGGATCAGGTGAACATAAGGAGAATTTAGGAGGCTCTTTAAGGGCGTTTAATGTGATTATATTACATAGACTGCTGCAGTCATAAAATCATCCAATTTAAAGCACCCATAAAAGACTCTTCCTGGAATAATAGTCAGATGATGGATCCTTAATACTTGCTCTATAGCACAATGGTTCTTCCCTTTTTATGGGTTTTGGGGTTTTTTCAATTTAATCTCTGTCCATTTGTGTAATACAACTTTTAAATGAAAAGACAAAAATCATCTAAATGAACATTTAAATTATAATCCTGAAGATTTTAGTTCTGGTTGATCTGTCAACACTTGTGGGTACTTGTGGTAACAGCAAGGGTGATTTGATGCTATAGCAAACACCCCTTGAGCAGCTGCTTTGCTCAGAAGTACAACAGAAGAGCAATGGGTGTGTCTGTTTTCAGTGCAGCCAAACAAACTCACATTGTTTACTGAGACTGCTTCACAGTAACAAAATGTTACAAACAACAAAAATGTTTTTGGGGCCAAAACTTTGTCAAAGGGGAGTTGGTGCATGTCTGGCCTGTGACCTATGCAAATAATGTCATAGGAACAGAGCAAAGATGTGGAGGGGAATGACTCAACATTAGTGATTGAGTCAGAGACACGGGTGGGTTTCTAACCTGACGATTTTCTAATTTAAAAAATGGTGGGGAGCCCCAAGTCGTTTTCTCAGGCAAACACGTTAAAGCTTTATTACATTCACAGTGATCATTTTCTGTCCAATCGGGCTGAGGTAATTAGGTTCCCTACTCACGCTGTCTCTTCCAGTGTCAATGAGACAGTAAAATTTATGGAGACAGTAAAATGTTCTTATTAAAGAGAACATAGCCTGTAGGTGTTCCTATCAATGGCATCCACAATCCATGCATTCATGGATGCGTTCATAAATGTGTCCTCAGAGATGTACCCAACACACTCCAAAACAGACATACAGGACTTACATTATTATTTTGAAAAGTTCAAGATGCATACCTGAGATCGTGATTTAAGGTACACATTTGTACCAGCCAACCTGATTGGAGTCCAAGTTTGTGCTTGGAAAGATGCACTGCCTCCATTTAATTGGAAATGTGCAGTGGTGGGAAGCAGGTGAGGGATCATATCCTTGAAGAAGATAAAAGACAATAAGAAAGAAAAGGAATAAAAGTCATGCAACATATTCAACTGATCCTACCCACCATTGAGTAAGTTGAAAGCTCAAACAGCCGCTGTGAAGGAGTTAAATAACAGATCTGTAGTGAATAGCAATGCATTTTCTAGCTGCCAATACTGCTAGATCAATAAATATGTTCTCATATGAACTCCAACTATCGTTGTAAAGTAGAACCTAATAAACTAAGTAGAGGATTTAGCGGTCATAACAGATTGAAAAAAAAAATGTCACAGGATTGAAACATAATTATGCAAAAAATCTGCCTCTTAAAAATAAAATTTCACCATTCCATCTTTCCTTGTGAAAACTGTAATATATTATACGCAGCAACATTTTTGCCTCTAAAGGTTCAAATGGTACGGGTATAAAAATAGACTTGTAAGAAAGGGTACGGTATTGTACTTGCATACAATAGCAGCTCCAGCAGAGGTTGTGGTTGCTGTTGTTGTCATTGTTGTCCTTACAGTGTGTCCTCTGGTGTCAGTCAGTAGTTTGGTTCCTGCAGGTTTGACTCTCCTCCTCTAACACATGACAAGAGACCTGCCGTGTACTCTGTTGGACTGGCTCCCTTCTCCTCTTCTCCCTCTCCTCTCTCATCACTCTTTTCTCTTATCCCGGGGTTTTCCACATATGACACCTGCCAGGTTGGCACTGTAGAGAGAATTTGACATTTAATTCTCACCTGCAGATACGACCTCTTCTCCTTTCTCACCTTAACCTTGAATGTTTACAGGCATTGGCAACCTCTTGAGTGTCTCCAGTCCAACCCCTGAAAACACTATTCAAATATCAGAGAGAGCTATACAACTAGAGCAGTGTGAGACCACCAAGCAAAGGCTTGTTTTTATTAGTTTAGTGTGAATTACTAGCTTGATCCGAGTTTTTGTCATCCTTGCTTGCCCATGTTTCAGGAAGGTCCGAATAAGGCGATGGGGCACAGGTGAATTTGTTGTAACTGACATTTTTTGCAGTCGTCGTCTTCTTCTTCTTCCTCATCTTCTTCTTTTTTTTTCAGGTTCAGTGAACTGAGGGAAAATGACATTTAATTACAGGAGAGCAGTCACGCAGTTCGGCTAATTACGATCCCAGGAGTTCAGTCATCATATCTAATTAACTTTCACTTTCATGAAAGCTTAATGCAGCACCATAGATAGGCGCTGCATGTGCCACACTTCAGGAATATTGACAATTCTTTGGAAATTCATTTTTAAAAAATTACTTCTTTTTTCCTCCTCACTCTCTTCCTTCATATTCAAAACATAAAAACTTCAGAGAGTCAATGTTTTTTTAATCTTAATTTTACCTTTGATGTTTCTTTTATTTATGGCACTATAGAAGATATTCATACCTGATCTTACCCTGCATTATGCTTAAGTAGAAATAAATATAATCAATCACTCGGAATGGTGGTGGCAATTCATAGTCTTATTGATTATTAAAAGCACACCACATAGTCTGATTCACATTCATTATGACACTCTCAGAGGACAATCAATTCATTATTATGCTTGCCCTTGACCACATTGTTAGTGTGCCTGCTGGGGCATTATCCTAGAAGTGCATGTGTGCATTCATTGGTGTTGTCATTTTTCACAGATATAGTAAATCGGACTTGAAGACCTACTTCTGGCCTGTTTTGCAAATTCCTTTGTTATTAGCATTTTAACCCCAAATGTATTATTATTTTTATTTTACCTTTTTGTTAATGCTAAAATGCATACTTTCAAATTCTCTATATATAGTTCAAAAGCAACCAATTATAAAACCACAACATTGCCACATAATGTTAGACAATGTGACCTCTACTCGAAGAGACCCTTTTGTATCCATTTGTTGTGGACCGAGTCGTACGTGTATGTGTCCTGGCTTCTGCTTTATATGCTGATGTTGTTGATGGGATGCGTGTCTCTTTTTGAGACCAGAGATCGCACTAGAGCAGAAACCAGGGTGCTAATTGGTGGCTTGAAATCCGGTCAGTGTAGCCTGAGCTCTGTAAAGGTCATCTCCACTCATAAAATGGAGTGCTCACTTGTTTTTTTTATTAACACTGCTGACAGACTTGGCCCAGAAAATCAAATAAAAATTTGTATCGAGGTATTGTTCCCTGTGGCCCTGTTTAAGTCACAAAGGTTGGTTTTTAGTTGCTCTCATTGTTTGCTGTTGCCTGAATCACCATCAACATTGGATGTTTATTTATTTATTTTTATAAAAATGTACAAATGACTAGTATTGTATGAGTATGAACATATTTAAAAGAATATTTCAACATTTTGGGAAATACACTGTCAAGAGTTAGATGAGAAGATTGATTCCACTAAATATGAAGCTACAGCCTTGAGAAGGTTAGCTTAGCTGAGCATAAAGACTTATAGCAGGGGGGAAACAGCTAGACTGACTGTCTAAAGGTAACAAAATTTGCCTACCAACAAATGTAAAGCTAGCTAGGTAACATATCTCGTTTGTTTAATCCATACGGGAAAAAAAAGACCAGTTGCCAGGTAACCAGCAGAGACTCCAAGAAGTTACTAGTCCCTACAGATTAACCAAACAAAACAAAACGTGTTAATTTATGAGCATTAGATGTGGTGGTGAGTTTCTCATCAAAATAATCAGTAAAAATGATCTGTTGTCAAATTGACATCAGACCAGCAACAGCACACCTTTCAGTTTCAGTTTCAACATCGATATATGTAGAATATATCACAGACGTGAAAAAAATTTACAAAAATAATTACATTTAACTTTTCAGTTACAACTGACATCAAGCCTCTTGACTTTTTTATGTCTAATTAAACTAAATATAAATTAAATAAAAATTAAGTTAACAACATTTTAGCACCTCTAAAGCTCACTAATTACCCCATTATATCTCATTTGTTTAATCCATTTAAAACAATGACAGTTAGGCTAATCTAAGATAACTGACTCCTGGCTGCAGCTTCATATTTTATTGACAGATAAGTGAAAGATTTCTTGATTATTCCTTTAAAGAAATGGGCTGCATGTGACTTTAAAAGAATCCTGTGTTGTATTCAAACAAACACCCCCTACCTCAGAGCTACTGTACTATAATGATGACACAACATGCCAAGCACATAGTTGTGATTTAGCATTACACTTACCGGTAGCCCTCTAATTCCAGCCCCCCCTTTCTCACAGTGGAGACATGAAAAATGTTAGTGGCCTGCCATAATGCTGCAAACATCAGCGAACCCCACAAGGAGGATTAATGCCTCATCTGGCTTTTATTATGCCGTCCTGCCGTCCTTCGCAGGCTGGCCATTCATCCTTGTAAGATGTCCATATCTGCTCTCAGTGTGGGCGCATACGTGCGCTCACGTGTATGTGTGTGTCCCTGCATGCATTTACATGTGTTATGTATGGATGAAAGTGCTTGCCTGCTGCCTGTGTGAGATCTTAAAAGTTTATCCCAGAGGGGGTAAAACCACTTGTATAGTCGCAGGCTTTCCAGGGCCATGTCTAGCTTGTCTTATCAATCTATCGACGTGGCACCTGCGCTGCCGGCTGCGCTAAGAGGCCGATGCAGTAGACGGCCTGGGGCCCCACCGCGGAGGAATACTAATGGGGGATGCATATAGCTTTTGGTTTGGCCACCTCAGCAGACATTGATCCCCCTGCGGACTTCTACGCCGGTGACAGATGGACTGTCACCTCTGAATGAGAGGAGATTGGGACACGTCCCCTCACGTCTCCCTCAGCGGGGTTCAGTCACTGCCTGTGTTCTGTTCGGCTCTGTGCGTGCCGCTTCACCCGTCCTTCCTTTGTCTCTTTATGTCCCCGCCTCCTCCTTTTCCTCTCTCACTACTACAGACTTGTAGTGACAGAGTCCATCCCATAACTGAAAGGTTGCAGGTTAAATCTCTGCAGCTGCCAACTGTCATTTACAGACACTGAACCCCTAAGCCTATTTGAGATGCTCCTGAAGATCAAATGCATAAAGTCACGGAGGGAACATTGTCAACTAAAAATAACTTTACTTCTAGGCTTGAACTGGCTTTCTTCATTTAATTAGGCAAAGGAAGAAGGCGGGGTTCGTTTGTGCTGGCGACACGCTGAATCTTCTCTCTGTCACTTGAGAGGCATACAGAGTGATAGAGAGGTTCAGGGTGTGAGGTAGTTCATGATGAAGGCGTTTATAATTCAGAGTGAGCGAATGTATGTCACTGACTTAAATGTGTGTGTGTGTGTGTGTGTGTGTGTGTGTCTGAGTAGTTTAGTGCACCGAACAATTCAATGTATCAAATGTGTATGTGTGACACCAGATTCTGAATTTAGGTTTGGTCCAATATGCAGTGAGGAACTTTGAGTGCTTTTAAGAATTCTCAACTAGGTTATGTAATTTTTCTGTCTTTAAATCATATCAGACACACATTATTATTTAAAGTGGAGTGCTTTATATTAGGCATTTAGCAGACACTTTATATAACTTTAAATTATTATAATGTTATTATAGTATTAAGTATATGTTTAAAGACATTAAATATATTGTGCATCTTTAAAATGTTTATATAATAAAATTCGGAGCTGAAACGATCTGAATCTTTTTAGTAATTTTTCATGAAAAATATTAAATATTTGATGCTTCCCGCTTCTGGAATGTGAGGATTTTCTATACTCTTCTGTTTTAAATTTTAATATATTTGGCTTTTGCTCTGTTGGTCAGACAAAATAAGCAATTTGTAGACGTCGCTTTGGGTTCTGCGAAATCGTGATGGGTATTTTCCCCTTTTATGTGACGTTTTACTGAGCAAATGATTTATTGATTAATGGAAAAAATAATCAGATCCGTCAGTAATTAAAACAATCATTATTTGCTGCTTTAATATAAAAATAACAACTTTAAACAGCTGTTTTAAGCCAACCCCACTTTTGAATGCACCCAAACGTTTGTGCTTTTGCAAGTTTAAAAGATATCTCCAATATATTGATTGATTTGATAATGTACTGTAACCCAAAAAGTCCATCCACACAATAAAAATATATGTGGCAATTCCAGATCACCTGTTGAGCACTTTTGGCTCTAATCCGAGAACCTCTCTCCTCTCCTCTCATCTCCGAATCCTACTTCTCTGCTAGTGGTGCCTGGATCTTATTGAAAGGAGCTATGCAAATGACGGGAAAGGAAAGGCCAGATCTAATCTTGAGTTTTATTCTAATTAAAAGTGATTTACTTTCCCCGCCATTCCATGAGAGGGAAGCGTAATGTCCTGTTCTCAAAGGAGATGGCATCCTCTAACTCAATTAGGTAGGAGAAGATGCACTTGGGTGAAGTTTACTCTGGATAGAACTGTTTCACATGCGGCATCGGAGCATGCAGTGAAACCTGTAGACTTCTGCAAGGAAAGAACAGAGAAAAGTCAAGGTTAAGGATGGCCCCTACCTGCAACCCTTTGTGTTGGTATAGGAGAATTTGACAGCTTAATGTGTTCTTGCTCATATATAGGCAAACATAACCTCAGACATCTGTTAAAACTGGATCTCTGCATCCATTTTTTGTAAGAATTTAAACTTTTAACTGGTTTACTTTTATCTGCTTTTCTTCTCTTATTTCTCTGAAAGAGAAGTGGTGGTAAAAACATCTCCTCAAACAATTGCTGGTGTGGCAGATTGGATTATACTCGAAGATGAGGAATATAACCTAAAAACTTTACAAGGTATTCAAGCTCACTGAATACTGAAACGAGATGTGCAAATCTAAGTCTCTTTAAACTGTTTTCATCCAAAATTTCACTGGAGACTGAACTACCTAGCTGTTGATGCCAAGACCGCCAGTCAGCCATTTGACCACTCAATAATGAAATCCATGATTTCTAGCATAAAATATATTTTAGAACAAGAGTGTGGTTTGGTTTTAACGTGGCATTGTTTTACCTGAACACCAAAAATACCAACCGCTTCAAATTCACCAGCGTTCATTCATGCGTACCACAACCACAGCTCACTCTTTCATTCTTAATTAAAAAAGGCCACTTAAAAATATTGAAAGGGACAGTTTAGAAGCACCTTGACATGTATCAATACCCAAATCAAGGCGTATGTATAGTATATACACATTTAGATTACATCAACAGATACGATTGTTCGAACTCATTACACATAATGTGTTAAGACTACTTTATTTAGTGCTGTTTGACTGAATGGTTACTTCAAATGAGTTGTTTTTCTTGGATCAGATAAATAAATGATGTTTTGGTGAGTCTTAACTCCGTGACATTTTAGTAACATCCCCCTGTGCCCTCATCACATTTACTATTCACTTTTAAACATGCACCGGTTACATAATCTTGAGTTTTTATTGTGTTGAAGCAACCTGTCAAATAATTATGTGGTCTAACACCTCAGTATCTTTCCACGAAACACCTCCGCTGCAGCTGTCCACCTTCTCTCAAGCACCAAACAAGGAGATATTTCTCCCGTCAATAAAATAAATCGATGAATAAATAAAACAGATCTGATGCTCTCATGATATGCAGTCTCCCTGATCCTGGTCAGTCGCTGCTGGTGGAGGTGTAGAAATATCCCAAATTGGTGTGAGAGCAAATGTTTGGTTGTCATATTTCCAAATACAAATCAACATAGTCTGAAATTTTAACTTCAGAAATGTGTCTCTTTTTAAAGTGTTTTTCAGATAAATAATATTTGACTGTGACACGCTGAATAAAAAATGATGTAAAACCTACAGGAAATAACCACTTTGATATGCAAAAAATGTAAACGCATAGAAGCCCCATGTCTCGTTTGAGACGTGTGTGTCTCTGTGTGTGTGTGTGTGTGTGTGTGATGTTTTGGTGGCTTATGTTATGCTCAGATACACCTGGAGAGCATTGATGTCTGTCATGGCCATCAGATGGAGAGATGACATGTTGGGTGAGTGAGCATGCTGCATGCTTAGCGTGAATGTAAAAGCTGGCATTTACCGTGTGTGCGTGCGTGCATGTGTGTGTGTGTGTGTGTGTGTGTGAGAGAGAGATATTGTCATTGCAGTGGTTAACAAGCATCTCATATCTTTATGGTCCAGGTATTTTAGTTTAGCATTTATTTTACTTTTTAAATTATGATCTACTAAACAGTTGAGATGTACATTTACAGTTCACTTTTAACTGCATGGATCTCTTTTTGTGTAAAAGGCAGTAAATCAAAAAAAATAAAAAAATCTTTAAACCCTAAACATGTCAAATACCAGTAGAGGGTTTTTTGCGCCCCTAACATAATGGACACCTACAGAGGTCTGATTTTGAAAACTGCATTACCCCCTGGGAATTATTCTGAGCCTAACATACTTCAAACGAGTGCTACATATGACTCCCATCAGATTGAGTTTAATAAAACAAGATTTTCAACAAGATACAGCAACTCAAAATGTGCTCTGAAGACTGTTGAGAAAACCAAACTCTTGCAAAAGGTAGGCTGATAATAAGTTGTTCAGATCGTTTGGTTTTGTTAACAAAGATTTTCGAACACTAACAACACACGACAACTTAGCACTGGTGTGTTTTTGTGAACTCTGCTTATTGCAATTTTAGCTGAATTTATTTGAATGCTTTTCAATGCTTTCAGTGTTTTCTTTTTCTAACACATAACTTCTGCTTTCACGTCTTTCCCTGCTACTTTTCAAAGCAATTCTTGAGTGTCACTTGAAGTAGTTTAGCAGAATGAACACATTGATTTACAGTCTGAGAGGAGAGGAATGTACTGGCTTTTTAAATGTTTTTTTTTTATTACATGAAATGTTCCAAAACACTATCTGTTAAGCGTTTAATAGAACACACAAAAATCATTATACAGTTCTCCAAACAACAACTGGTACCAAAACAAACATATGATTTACCATGTTGTCAAAAAGAAGAAGAAATTTAGGGAAGATGTTCAGCTCTGGATTATTTCCTTCATGCTCATTGTGAATGCTAACAGACAGGCTGAAATGTGCATTTCCTTTGCAGGCTCCTCATTGACACGGGCACCATTTACCGCTGTCACTCCCACCCGCCCCCTCCTCCTTCACCCCCTTCTCACCACCACCACCACTTAGTGAATAAAGGTCAGGCAATCAGGCATCTGGAAGGACAGCTAATTTGTCATCCCTCGACAAACGTGTCAGCGTCCGATCTTGTCCGCAGGGCTTGATACCGCAACAAGCCGTAAAGGTTAAGAGATTCAAAGTACGCTCCCCCTTCTCTTCCCTGCTCGCCCTGTCTCCATCTCAACAAGCAACATGCGATGGAGCAGAAAATTCAATTTTGGATTTGATACTGTGAGAGCTACGTGGTTTCATGGCTGTACTTCTTCAGAGTCTTTAGGCATGTCGTCCGCCTTGCACAGTTAAACTCCACAGGAGCCCCCTGGATCGAGACATCGCCGCCTTGTCATTCTCAGCTCGTGCAGCATCTCATTGAACTGATTGCTGTTTTATCCCAACACTGAAATGTCAAATGGGTGTGCTCAGTTGAAAGTAAGGCGAATCTTAATTTTGGTCCGAGTCGAACATGATTTAAACTGACATCGACTGGGGAAAATTGCCTCAGTTGGGCTATCTGTAGATAAAGATTATCATTCAAATCAACAAATATCGTTTTTAGTTAAAAATCAGACCAGTAATTTTAAATTTGGATTTGAATGCTGTGCAAATGCAGTCATCTGTCAATCTAAGCACGGCCTTTGTGATTATAGAGGCATTACAAGCCGTCCCTGTTGTCCCTGAATGCATCCTAATAGCCTGTTTAGTGAGGCCATCTACAGCCGCAGGTGTGTGTCCCCTTCTGATTCCCAAGAGTGTAAGTGACAGAGGGTAGGAGCGAGACACAGAGACATGAATGAGTGACTTTGATCAGGTGAGTTCACCAGGCCCCTCTGGGTGTGTGTGTGTGTGTGTGTGTGTGTTCAGTGTGGGATAATGGAGAGTCAGGCTGACAGCTGCATGTCTGATACGCTTAATGTCCATCATTGCCTAGAATCGCTTTACCCGAACCGCACACACTCATGAACACAATTGAGGTTGTGTCCCAAACTTTTTTGTGGGGGCTTTGCACGCAGTTTTGCTCACCAATCTTTGGGGACTCTAGCGGGACCACTACGACCTCTAAGATGATTGTCATGTAACAGTCAGAGGCAGGTGAAGGCATCGACAGTCTGCTCTCAGTAGCGTTCTTGCTAGCTGGGCTACATGTGTTGTGAACCTTTTGGAAACTCGTATCAAGTTCCCTTCAACAGCTTACATACGTTACTTTATAATGTCTGTATAACGTATAATGTTCTATTCACAGATATATCCCTCAAATTATTTTATTATATTTACATATATTTTTATTTTATGGCCAAGACTGGCCGAATATGATAATGAAACAAGACTAAGAGGCTACAGCTGTGCTAGCAGCTCTATTAAGCTGTATTAAGGCACTGTGGTGCTTTGAGCTAAATGCTAATGTCAGCATGCTAACATGTGACAATGCTAACAAGCTGATGTTTAACAGGTATAATGTTTACCATGGTCACCATCTAGACAGCACGCACACACCATCAAATGTGTTAGCATGCTAACATTTTATAATGAGCCTTAAACAGAAAGTAGAGCTGAGGCTTTTTATTATTATTTATATTATTATTTTTGAAATATTTTAATGTGGGATCATGAATGTCTGTCCCACCAGTCATGGCAGTCCACTCAATAGTTGTTGAGATATTTGTACCAACCGAAAGAGACTGTCCCAGTAACTACAGACACAGATTTTGACCATAGTGGTACCATCCTAGTATGATAAATCGACCGCAAATATTATTTTACACCTTGCCCTCCACAGCTTCTGCATTTTCCCTTCTCCTTTGAATGTTTTCCTGTTTCTCTACCATGACTCTCCTCCTCACCTTCACAGCTCCATCTACTTCTTCTATATGTCTTGCTCTGTCTATTTCCTCAGTCTCCCCTGATTCACAGCCTGTCACTTATAAACTGCCATCAACCCAGCAAATGAAACCACACCATTATATCTTGTATCGCTGTCATGTGCACATGTCAAATGTGTATTTAGCAAGGGGATATGTGCATATCTGCGTCCCTCTCAGAAACACAGACACACAGATAAAGTTTGTGTATCTGCTAGAATCTATAGATAGCTGACGCACCACAGGGGTGTCTCAGTTGCAAGTCACTGCTCTGAGCTAATGTGACTACAGGCTCTCCTGCAAAGTAAGGGCGGGGAGCCGAGTAGAGAAAGGGAAAAGGCAAAAAGAGAGTGGCGAGTTGAGTAGGCGAGGGAAGGTGGATGTCATGCTGAGAAGGCATCACACTCATGTGCGAAGCCTAATCAGGCACAATCTGCTTCACTATGATGCAATGTGCAGTGTTACCGTGTATTTTGTGTTCATTTAGAATTAAAGCTGTTGCACGTGCGTTTGCTGCATTTAATTATGCAGCACATTAAAGGTTTCCAGTGGAGTTGATGAAATGGTGCTTGGAAATGTTGGAATCACGTGGTTTTTGAACATGAGTGAGCACAAACATCAGGAACATTTGTTGCAAAGGGAGGTTGAGGGTGCTGTTGTGCTACTTTTTTACTATAAACAGAGACATTTTCCAGATGTTAAGACAACTATAACTTACCAAGCATATGCACAAAATACCTAAAGTTTTTTAATGTCTTATGTGAGAAATCATTTAAAATACATGTTTTCTTCATATTTAATCTTTTCGCTTGACATTATATATAATACCAAAATAAATATAAAAAAGAACACAAAAAAGAGCAGACAGCAATGTCAATAAAAACAGCAAAAAAGACCAACTCATACATTACTATTTTCTAGGAGCTAAAAATATAAAGTACCAGTATCTTATGTAAAAATTGAAGCTGCACCAATAAACCAAGCCAGTCTCTTGCTTGAGACCTGATAACTATGAGTCCTCCGCTGTGATTCAATACAAAGTGTAAGAGATCTATTCTCAGAGGCAAAAACCTAAGAAATTAAATGAAATGGTCTCAAAGATTTATTGAAGTTTGCTGCCTTGAAATTTTCTGTTTGATCAACCTTTTTACAATATAGTTGCAATACAACATCCGCCACCATAGTCTTCATAATCGTCACAATCAATACAGTTACTGAGCATTATGTGGACAAGAAGTATTTGTATTCTGGCGTCTGCATCCCCATAACTTCATTAACTTGCAGTGACTAGAAGTATCAATATAGTAGAAGAACAATATGTATGCTAATTTGTGCATTTTATGATACATAAATTATATCAAATAACAATCAACAGCAAAATCCAATTTTGTTTGTCGTATTAGAAGACAAAAAGCCCGCTTGTGTTGCAGGTTGCAGATTGTCCGCTTGCCAATTTGAAACTCATTTGTAGCTCCGGCAGTAATGACGATGTGATCGACAGGATGTATTTCAATGCCAATGCGTGATTGGCTGCTGGTAGGTGATGCCGCCCAAAGGGTTCAGCTGCGGCCGTCTTCTCCAAGCCAAGGAAGCAGGAAATGATGCGGCTTTCTTGGGTCATTGAAAATTAAATATAGAAACCAGCTTCCCAGGTTGTTGGCAGTATGGACTTGTGGTTAGTTGTAGGCTGTTTTTCCCAAAACAGCGCTGTTCCCTCAGCAGGCACAATCTTTTCAGGAAATAGCCTTGTTTAGGGGCAGTACAAGTAAGTAGAGTTGTTGGAAAGGCGCTTTAGCGACTGTGAAATGGTGGCTAATTTGGGGTAAAGAAGCGTGACCTTTGATCTTTGCATTGAAAAAAGCTGACTGTGCCTGCCTCAGCGCCCCCTTAGGCCTCATTGTCAGCCTGCCAGAACGTCATCTTTCTCCCATCACTGAATATAAAGCTGTGGAATACATCATGCAAATAATCAGGCTGGAAACAAACACAAGCAGTGCTTTCCCCCAAAGGAAGAGGCAGCCGTCTCTAATGAGCAGGGTAAAATTGGAATATTCATACCTCTTTCCTTCTGCAGAAACGATTGAGTGATTCCCTCCTCTCCCCGTCATCGCTCTACCCCACTTCTCTTTTCTTCGAGGCTTCTCTTCTCCCCCTTTCATTCACTGTTCTGTCTGTCCTTTCCTCTCTGTTCCCACTTCTTCTTCTTTGTCTTCTCTCGGCGTCTTCCTGGAACGTAGCGATAAACAGTAATGTGAATAGGCAGCCAGTGATGTTGACAAAGCCGTTCACAGATTACGCCCCTGGATCAGAGTCACAAATCTGCCAGAGAGGAGATGTTTGTTTGTGGGAGAGTCAGTAATGAATGCAAAGCAGAAGAAGAAGAAAAGATTATTAGGAAGGAGTCAGAAAAACTTGAAAAATATCCTGAAATATCTTGAAATTTTGACTTTAAGATTTACAGGCCTTCCCCCCACATACTGGATTTAGTTGTTAGAAGTGTTGTCAGAGTCTTGTCTCATGGCTCTGAGTCTCATCCCACTCAGACAATGGGAGGTCTAGCCAATAATATTCAAAAAGGTCCACTCGCAAACAGTTCCAGTTCACGTTTGTTTGGGTTTAAAATCTAATTTTCAATCGCTATTAGCATCACAGGGGAGAGAAGTGCCATATACATATTTCTCAGTTTATTTCACACCCTAACTAAGACTTAATGAAGAAAGTTTCTATGTCTGTACTGTATACCGACCCCAGACTGCATATTTGCACTGTGGACAGATGAACGCCTGTAACAGAAATGAAGAAAAATGTGAGGTGGCGGAGGAAGATGAACAGCGTGATGTAGCTCAAGGCCGACGATGGATGATGTAGGAGGAGAGGGATTTTATTTCTCTCTTGACCACCTTTTAAGGATGACCTAGAATAGGAGAAAAATTCTCTCTCCTATAGGATAAAAAAAGTTTTGTCTTCTCAACGCAGAAATAGCAACGCTTCTTCACATTTCAGGTAGAGCTTAACACTAAAAAGCGTGGCAGCAATTGGCTCTCTAACGCAAACATGTATTTTGCTCTTTAAAGTAATATTTTAAATAACGATACATGGTAGAGCTGCAGCTGAAACAATTAGTTGATTAACTGTTTTGTCGACTGACAGAAAGGTTCCAGATCCTTTTCTTTGTCATGACAGTAAACTGACTATATTTGTGTTTTGGACTGTCGGTCAGATAAAACAAGCAATTTTAATAAGTCACAATGGCTTCTGGGAAATTAAAATAATAAACATTTTCACTACTTTATGTCATTTTATAGTTAAAGAAAATCATAGATTTGTCTGGAAAATTGTTGGCAGATAAATTGAACCAAAGTTAAAAGAAATATTATCCTGCTCTTTGAGTGACCAGGTAGCACTTAAACAGTGGCATTATCCTTTGCATAGTTGAGATTGGGATGCAGGCTAATAAATCCGACACACACTTTGTTTCTTCTTGTGGGAACTAATAACACTAAACTCTCCACCAAAATCGTAGTGGAGGCTGTGTGATTCCCATTTTTCTTGAGCAGACTTATTAAAGTTCTCAGGAACAGACTCCATTTGGCAAAGTAGATCCAGATTTATACATACATATACAGCGCATGCATCTTTTCTCACTGATTGATGTCCTCTCTCCTCCACTTACTCTAAATATGCTCCAAAATGTTTTTTATCTGCCCCATGTGCGCATTTACATATTCTCCCTAATTCACCCCTCTCATTTGATTAATCTGTGGTCACATGACTATTGCAGGCCCCAAACCACACAAGTGTTGCTATTGATTGCTTGTTATTTCAATGATCTAAGAAGCTTACAGCTACTAAATCATCCTGGATAAGAGAATCAGCTAAATCCCTAAAATATGATAGTGAACCCCGTAGAGGAGGCTGGAGGTGAAGTGTTTGCTGAAGTTGTAATAAGCTGCGAGCTGGGCATTTGGAGGCAGGTGGTGTATTAAAAACCACATGAAATGGAGCAAGGGCATTTGGGACAGGCAAGCCGGCTGTGATAACGAGGGAACAGCAAGAGACAAGAGGGGTGTTAGTGGCAGGTCGAGTAGCCTGGAGGCTTGGGATTAAGGAGGAGCATTTTAATCAAGGTGTGTGCAAAGACCCAATCTTTGATATGTGAGATATCATTGCGTTATATTGTTCACTGCATTCCTGGAGTTGAAATGAGCCTACAGTTGATTGAGAAATGTATATTTTCCATCTTTTCCATTGAAAGTCTTTCTGTATCATAGTTAAATGACAAAAACAAGAAATGTAATCACTTACTTGTTACGTATTACTCATAGAAAAAGTAATTTTATTGCTTTACAAATGATGCAACAACAAAGGTAATTGGTTTCATCAAATCAAATGAAGTCATACGCAGTACACTGTATAGTGAAAGTCTCAAACCCCATCCTCAAAGTGAAGCTATGGGGTTGACATCCAACTACTTGTTGATGTTAGAAAGCAGCTTAATGAAGAACACAAAACATGTAAATACTTCATCACTTGCTCCTTTGGTGGAGGCTAACCACATAGTCACACTTCCAGTCCCTGCGCTAGGTGCCAGGGACCAGTCTATCAACTGAACGCAAAGACACCAAACTGAATCAGACAGCGAACAAGCCGGCCCCCAATTCATTACAGTAATAACACATTACTAAGTAATGAGTTACTGCCTTCTCTGTTGTTTTTTCCTCTGTTTGTGTTTCTGTCTGTTGGTTACCTGTTGTGTGTGTGTGTGTGTGTGGGCCGGAGTATCTTGATCCTGGGCGTGGCAGTGAGTTCCCTAAGCATCCATGAGCAGCTGCAACAGTTTTCACTAATCACCTCACCTGTCTTCAAATACCGGGTCCTGCTCTTCACTCATCGCCACATCGTGCCGTCAGACTGTGTGACTCCACAGCGTGTTCTGGAAGACTCGCCTCTTGCCTGCCTGCTCACGCCGTGGCGACCCTTCTGCGTCCCCGTCCGCATCCAGAGAGACTGTTGGCTACGTGTCTCTCCGTATCAGGATCCACCCAGTCCCCGTGGTGGACTATTGTTTCTCTGACTGTTGCCTCTATAAAGATAATGAACTGTTTTTACGTCCTTGAGTACTGCTTCTTGGGATCCAGACCCGACCCCCGTAAAACACAGCACTAAAAATGAGTGTAGAAAGAAAATCTTGCTTGTTGACTTGGAGGGAACTACGCTTATCAGTGCTTTAAGATAGTGTGTGTGGGGGGGGGACCTGCTATAAAGGAGCTCATCCTTCTTTCCCACATGATCATTTTCTGTCCAGTTTGTCCTTTTGGTAAAGACCGTTCCTTTTCTTCATCACCAGACCCTCATGTTGTCACTCTCTGTGCAAATTTTTCTTGAAAACCAAATCACCTAGCTTTCTAAATTAATGAACCTTACTGCTGCTTGTAACACACGATCCGGTCAGACAAGTTTTCCTTGCCTGACGAAATGAAATACAAATTCTGATTTCATTGAATAATTAAAGTGAGTATAAAACATTTTGGACAAGTGCATAATGAAAGTAAAGTATTTTTCATCCCACATGCACTGTTTACGTCATTCTCCTTTTGAGAATGTAGGTCAAATGGTTCATTTCAACATCTGTCTACACTAATGTAAAAGCATGGTGGAAAATAAACTATAGTAATAGTAATGATATAAAACAGAAATGTGACCCCTGCCACTCATTATAATCTTCAAGTTGTAGGGTTTGTGCCTTAGAACTAGTCTTTGGATTGGCATGGGAAACTTATGTATTTAATAACATCCATGGGGAGAGAATAGTGTTGTTGACACTACTTGCGGATGAATATGGAGATGATGAAATTATCTCTCTAGGGTTCTAGATTGTGAATTTGAATTGCAAAAGGTAATTTAAATAACTATTTCATTGGAAAATCTAATGAGCTTTAACTATCAGAGATCAAAGTTGGGTCGGGTGATTCAGCCATACTCACTCAAAATAGCAGATATATTGAATACAACCATTTTGGGGTGGCAAGAAAGTGTCATAAAACATGGATTATACCAGTCAACTCCATCTAGCTATGTTTATCCACATTTAGCTCCACACTGGCTCCCTGTTTCATTAGTTTTTATTTGTTAAGTTTTAGCAGCTACCCACTGTTTAACATGTTTTAATATTTGCTAATCAAATGTTGATGTTGTTTCATGAGCACCACAGTGTCCATCAGCCCAACTGTAATAAAATTGTTAAATTATTTTCCTTGCCTCCTCAGCAGTGTTACACTCCTCCACAGTGGTGATGACATCTATCATCTATTCCTGGCAGAACAGAATGCGGTACTGTACATTAACAATCGGAATATATTTGATTGGTTGAGGTTGTTGCCGGGCTGCAAAGTTGGGTGTAAATGAAAAGTGTAACACACAGACATTCTTCTTAACTTTGATCAAATATTTGCTTGCCTTCCTACCACAACACATTTTCTTTTGTATCATTGCCTGGAGGTTACTTCTGATCAGATCTGTTTTGCATAAATGTGTAACAACATCGCTGCATCCTTGATTTCTCAGTATGCACGCTGTCTCTGTCTCTACTAATAACGGCGTGTCTGTTATAAACAATCACTAATATGTTAAATATGTAAAACAGTTCCTCTCCTATTTGCTGACTGTCTCGGCAGAGCATGTCTCCATTCCACATCACATGTGATAATAAGGTGCTAAACGGCATCGATTAAAACAATCATTTGAGACAAGAAAAAATACTTACGTGAGTATATTTTTTAGAATGTAGAAAAATCTCTATACATTTCTAAGGTTATATTTTTTGGATAGTTATTTTTCTAGCTTTCCAAAACAACATACATGAGTAAAAAAGATGTAAGTAAAAGATTTAACAGTGTGTTTTTATATGCTGTAACATATCCGCTATCGTTAGCATTCCCAGCTAACTGTCATATTACAGGAAACACAGCGTTGCTTCCAAGGCCAAGCAGCGTATCATTAACTATGTTTTGTTTTCGACTAGCATAGCATACAATGTAGTTTTT
The DNA here is from genome assembly GCA_036023655.1 of Nannoperca australis. Lineage (NCBI taxonomy): Eukaryota > Metazoa > Chordata > Actinopteri > Centrarchiformes > Percichthyidae > Nannoperca > Nannoperca australis. Next base: position 7,342 of record JAVQJD010070938.1, on the reverse strand, counting down.
TCCCCCACTGTGTGGAAGTCAATCCCGGATGCTATAAGCGTTAATGCTAACGTTAGTGGCTCTGTCCTCCGCCGTCGTTTGCTAAACATTTCTGTTAGTCCTCATGCTAAAAGGCTTTTCTCTTGTTGGAAGTAAAAATCCCTCTCACAGTGTATACTGCAACAGGCAGGCAGGCAGACACTGTGATACAGTCTGATACAGTCAACTGAAAACATTTCACTGGTAATTATGTAGACATTCTTATTCACTTACTTAGCAATGAAATATTTTCTTTAAATACTGTCAACCTAAAATAAAACATTCAAACTAGCTTGTACAGACGTCTGTGTGGCAAAAATTGCTATATATACGTATGTGTGTGTCTGTGTTGATTAACATTATTTCTAATTCATTTTTAATTTGATTAAAATTTTAATAAAAATTGCTGATCAGTGAGAAATATTACCAACTGTGGGTCTGATTTAATAAAAAAGCAGCCAGCATTTGAGAAAAAGCGTCAAAAAATGTACAGAAAAAAAGGATCTTAAGCTATAATTAGAATTAAAAGCTGGTAAGTTTTTAAGTTCACTTGTGATGCCTCTGGTTATTTGCTCAAGCCTTGCAGAGTTTACATCCTGATAGAATATTACAAGGCGAAGAAGTTATTATGAGTTGGTAGTTGGTACAGATCAATATCTATAGGAGCTATAGAATTATACAACTGTAAAGTACACTGTACTTCCACTTCCACTTTCACTTTTTATTGTAAATTTAAAAAAGTTACAATGGAACCTGGGACAGACATACTTTTCCATTTATATGTGTCTGATGTAAGTAAAAGTGGCTCATTGTGTTAAAAACGGCAGTAGCCTTGAAATTGATTTTTACAAAAACAACAACACACTTGGGAGTACAAGCCATAGTGCTCCAGCAGGTATCTCATTAGATACTTTTAACGTTTGCAAAACAATTCAGTGAAGCAAAGTGATTTACTTTTACAAATGTATTTATTTATTTAGTTTTTACTGTAACTTTCCCTAACGCTGGTAAATGTGCAGTGGTAATATGCCATTAATTAATCAGCACAAATTCAGTTCCAGCTGATAGGCTGCACCTGGTAAGTGGTCCATACTAGCGATTAGTGCGAGATTAATTTCTTGTCCTTTGGTGTGAAGCAGATCCATTTACACTAATTTAGAAGAGAGCAATCACTAGATACTCACTACGGTCCTATTGGCAGCTAGATGGTCATTACTAATCTAAAGGCACCTGCCCGAGGAACAGAGGAGTGAATGGGTGTGAGTGTTTCTGCATGCGAGCGTGCGTGTGTATGTGCGTAGGGTGGAAAGGTTGAGTCATTGCGTTAGAGTCACACTTATAAGATGTGGGGGTCAACTGCAAAGATCAGCTGGGGTCAAGCCAGTAATGGGAGCCATTTTTCATAAGACACATTCCTCATCCTGGTTTCCGAAGTAGGGGCCAGAGTGAAGTAGTGAACTGCACGAAATGGCATTTCAATGTGCGTAACCTGTCGCCTTGCAACGTCCCCTCTTGACAGGGAATGGCAGGTCCTTCTCATCTCTCTCAGGCTGGCTCGTATATCACTTGCAGCTCTTGCCCACCTCTCCATCCCCGCGAGACGCAGGCCTGAGAGAGGGAGAGGGAGAGCGCCGGTAATGTGGGTGGACTGCTCTTCAATCTAGCAGCTACTCAACAATCAGCAACACATCTATCACCGGCCCTGAAAGTAATTTTGAGCCGAATGACTCACATACACGTGTATCCTCGGCCTGTGATATAGATGAATTGTAGACGACACTGAGCTGCCTTGATCATTTAAAAAGGCACATCGAGCCCCTTTATGGTGAATCTGTCCAGCACATAGACTAAGCCGGCCGAGATGAAAAGGAGAGAGAGGAGACTGCGGTGTTATCCTCTGCAAACAGAGTCAGTCTAGCCACTTGGTGGCACTAGCAGCCAAAATCAATGAGAGAAAACAGAAGGGAATGTGTCTGGATATAACAGATAGAGCTATATGAATATTCTGTATCCACAACATAGCATCAGCCATGGATATTCTCAACAGCAGGACTACCAAAATAAATCATGTGATGTAAACATCCTATAAAAGATGAATATTTCTGTTTTGGGGCTGCTGTGAAAGCAGCAAGGACTGCCAGGAACACTGTGGGTAATTCCATGTGAGTTGGGGAGTGAGGATAAGGGAGTCTGTGCTCAACAACCCTGCGCTCACACATGCATGCAGTCAATGCATCTGATGAAAAAGCCCTTTGTGTGCCAGTGCCCCCTTTTCACTATCAGGCTCTTGTTGCTGGTGAGGTGGCAATTAGAAGTGAAACGCTTGTGAGGACAGAGGGGAAGTTAGTTTGTGATTCAGGTCAGGCTTGAGCCTAAATGTCATTGGCCAGAGTGCAGCAGGTTAATTGAAGGCGTCTTGTCATCATGGCCTGCTTCACTGAGATAGTACTGGGAGAGAGGGAAGGGGGAAGTTTGACCTATTCTAAAACCTGATTGGCTAGGCCATCGCCCCGCCTCTTAACACTCCTACACACATGCACACATTTTGCATTTATTCTCACCTTCCTTCTGTGCTCTTCAGTAATAATCAGGCTATATGTATATTCATTATTATCACAAAGGTGGAGTACAACATCTGAATACAGACAAGGTAACAGACTTGGACTTTTTTAGAGCTGAAGCTGAAACAATTAGTTGATTCATCAGTTAGTCAATTAATCATTTAAAGCCCCCCTCCACTCCAAAATGCATTTTGCTCTTTGTTTCTTCACTTGGATGTCTGACCTTCGCTCTGCAGAGGTTGACACTAGAAGGCTGGTTTCACATGCAACAGCTGAAGGAAAGTCTCTCTGTGCTCACCTTAAATCTTAGTTTAAGGCGTGAATGTGAAATAGGAGACATCTTCCAATACTAAAAATAACTTTTGAGGAGAAACCATATGTGAATATTCATCAACTCTGGATTCATCAGTACATGAGTACATGTAAATTTAAGAATTTGTAATGGTCAAAATCAATTGAAAAAAATGATCAATAGATAAATCAATACTGAAACTAATTGCTAGTTGAAGCCATAATTCAGACCTGACATTCTTCAGTACTCATATATCTGTATTTGTCAATGTAGGCAATATTTTGCAGTGTGAGACAGCAAGTCTGTTTTTTGTTTTCTTTTGTTATAAATTCTCAGGGGGAAAAAATCAGTGTAGAACAAATGTAACAATCATTTAAATTCTGTTCCACTGCAGTCAGAGTGTTTGGGCCTGTAATCCATTTAGGTAATCACTAATGAGTGTTCTTGAGAGTGAGAGCACAATAAAATCCACCCATGCAGCTGCCAGGAGAACTGATACTGTAATTATTTGTACTTCATTTCAAATTTCACACCGTCACTGTGAAGTCAGACAACATTTTGACCAACGCCACAAATGTTTCAAATAATTAAAAACACCTTGTCTGCTTTGGGAGACAATATATGACATTGTAACACAGATATTAGACTAGATTAATTGAAACTTTTTTTTTAACTCTCTTACATCTTTTGTAATATTTTTGATGTGCTCGTTTTGTTACAACATGCAGCTCATTCTGTTCTGGCAATGAATCGTAAGCTGTTCCTCTTTATAAATATTAATTTTCTCATCTTTCTGTGCCAAAGCCTGAGGCGTCCAGCACAGGTGTTTAGTGAATAACACTGAGGACAACCGGCTAACTGCAGCAGAAACAGGAAGTTGCTGTAATGACTGCTGTCCCCAGTGCACCCTGGGTAATAATCAGCCCTCGTTTGGTATAATAGCAGGTAAGCAGGTAAACAATCAAGCACGGCCGCAGAAGTCCTCGCAGTAGGACACTGGCAGCAGCCGCGGTCCACAATAATTTTTCACTTGTTTTTATTAAGTGAACAGGATTTCCGGCCGTTCTCTACGGCTTGTTAGTGTTTACAGACACAACAGCAGAAATGAAAAGGGCAAGTCGTGGCAGCATAGCAAAAGCCAGATTCAAACTCGGGTTGAAGTACACGGGCAGGTTACATGAGCGTAGTCAACCATCAGGGGTGTGCATTCATTATTTATAAGGTAGTTTATGGTATTGTTTACAATTGTCCTTTTTGTTGATTGCTTGTTGAGGGGTAGAAAAAATCAATGATGCCATATTTAGTACGTCATAATTTAATAACCGAGGAAGTAAGACGTTATTGCTAAGAGAAACTGTGTTGCTGGCTGGTTATGAAATGTACAAAGCCAAAGCCCGAGGCAAAGTTTCTGTGTTGTGCTTGCCATCTCAGTGAAGAAACTCTGAGATAAGACAAATGGTTCAAATGACCTTTGGAAAGATCACCATCTCTCAGTTCGCCTGGGAGAGGGGGAAGCAAGAGGGAGAGAGAGGAAACAGAGGGGGGCTATTTCTATATAGTGAGGGATAAAAGTGGATTCCCAAACTGTGTGAATGTGTGCCCTATTCGTCTTCCCCCTCTGAATGCTTTCTGCTCCATTTACACGAGCTAAGTTTATTTGTCTCTGTCGAGGACTCAAGTGAAGCAGCAGAAGCAGAGAGGGGGGGGGGGGGTTGAAGTCTGTGATTTTCTTTCGTTACTCCGTTTTAATGAAGAACTTAAGTTACCACTCACTGCAGAGGGTCTCCACCCAGCGCAGCTAGCTGGGAGCCACATTGGCCTTTCATGGTGCTCATTACAGTTCAGTCCGAGGAGAGTCCGTACAGCTAGCTAGCTGTATTCCCACTCCCATGAGCCATTCATGTATTTTTGAAAATCTCTGGGTTGCTCTACAGCATTTTGTAAGAGATGTTTCATAAAGTATTGACAGATGTGAAAAGGCTTCTCAAAAAGTGTCATAAACGATTGTGATGGTGGAAGTCTATCCTTAATTTCAGAAGTTTTTTTTCATTGTGAAACTTGTGCACATAGAGATTTGGAATATATAATATATATAATAAAAACTATCTTTATACATTTATTTTTTTCTTACATGCAAGCGTATAATTTCCACTGTGGATGAGGGGGACATGTCACATTAACCAATGTCTTATGTATCTATACATGTATATGATGCTTCACTGACATGATTTAGTTTCCCCCACTTTTAAAACCAAACTTACATCCTTGCATACGTGCTTAAGTGAAAGGCATATGTTGTTTGTTAGACACTGATAGTATTGGTTGCTTTAAACTGGTGGTTTACTGTGGCAATGATTCTACTGCTGCTCTCACTGCTGGGTAAGTGCATTAGCTAAATGCTTATTTGTGTTAAATGTGGTGCCACAACAGGGTGTTTCATATGAAACGACTTGTGCCTTCACATGATGTAACCTATTAAATTAGTAACCGTGTGTGTGTGTGTGTGTGTGTGTGTGAGGGGAATACAAGAAGATGAAGTCCAGACAGCAGCATCAGTTGTGTCCCAATTAGCAATGCAGGGCTTTGAATGGGTCTTTAACCTTAGCAGAGCTTAATCATGTAATTAACGAGAAGGGGGAAACTGCCTGTCTAATGGTACCCTACCGCAAGAAATATTCCCTCAAAAAACATTGTCTAGACTCCATGTTTTCAGAGACTAAGACATCATTTGTGACCTTTAAGACAAGGAGAGGGCTTGCTACCTACGGCAATAGTCTTTTATTTAGCCGGGCCCTGTTTTAAATTAACATCTTATTGTTATTCGGCCCATGTGCATGTATGTGTGCATGTGTGGATGTGTGAAGCCATAAACATCTATGGTGTGTATCTGTGTGTGTGTGTTTGAATATTATCCGCTGTCACGATTGCCCATCCAGGGTCTCTGCTGATGGCTGATTACCCACCGCTGGCATTTAAGCAGCGGTTGCAAGACCACAGGCTCTCCCACTTGGACATGCCACCCATCAAGCTGGCTGAGTGGTTGTTTACAACGGCTTTGCTTTAATTGCTCATCAAATTATTGGCTTAATGATAAGACATGGCGGATTGAAAGGGACATATGGATTCGGACAGTGGCCATCAAAAGCTGCCCCACCACATTGTGGTTTTGCATCCGCGGTGTCTATTAGCTAAACAAGCTGAGGCCTATTTAGCAGTAATCAGCAGAAGCACTGTGGAAGATAAAAATCAGCCGTGGGCATTATTTTCCCTTCAGCCTTCAGGAGTGACAGGCCCATTATACAGTGCATGGAATTTATGAGATGATCATCTTTGATGGCCTGGACGTCCGTCGTTCGCCGTAATGTTTTCTATGGTAATGATGCTTCCCCTCTGCCTTAGACCACATCTGCCTTGTGACTCCATCTCTCTGCTGAAAAAGTGATTGTTGACGGCTCTATTAAGAGGTGAAAAAATATTTTTTATACCCCCCCCCCCCTCCACCCACACAGCTTTATATTCACTCATCAATGAAGCTTATTTATGTTGTGTTTTCGGGGCGCGGGGATGCATCAGGTTTGAACTTGTCTCTTTTGATGGGGACGGGGGTGATTTGAAACGACCTTGATGCAACTTCTGCACACGGGGAATGTAATGTCGCAGTGGGATTGTACAGGTAATCAAAAGCTGTGGCCTGGAACACTGCACGCTGTTTGTTGGTCATTACGGCCGTCCTGTAACCGAGCCGCAGATCTCACATCCTCCAGAGGTGTAAAACCATCTCATCCCGTCAGGCTGTGCGTTAGATTTATACTGATACATCACTTAAATGTGAAATACATTCGAATGGATTTACTTATGGGTGCATACTCACAACACTCAACTCTCAGTTTCTATCTGGAAAGTGAGGAAAGCCCATGAATGATTGAAACTCAATATTAGCAGCTAAGACACCTAAAGATATTAACCTCCTAGGGTCGCCATGGGCAAAAGCTAACTATGGGCCCATTTTGACCCCCTATTTCCTTTAGGTACACATCAAGTACAGAGCTCATGGCATTAGGCAACTGTATTATATTTCTCCTTTAGCCCCACATGCTGGAATACTAACCTATCTCCTGTGGTGTGTTAGTTAATTTGTGCTAATTTGATTAAATACAAGTATATTTAAACTATGCAGTATCTAAGTATGATACGACCTGTAATGATAAAGGCAGCAACATTTTGACACAGGGCCTCTCTTCAAGAAAGGGCATCAATATTAGAGATAAATTCAGGAGCTGGCTTAAGACCCAAATCATTTCAGTTTCAATCATTGCTGTTTTTTTTTTTTTTAGTATCAAACGCTCCTTTAGGGGTTTAGACAATTCTCATCTGAAAATCTATTTAATTTTCTGTCTAAAAATGCTCAAAGCTTTTTCTAAAATGTTTCCATTTTCTATTATATTACAGCTGTTATCAAAAAATATATAAA
>JAVQJD010070930.1:0-13450 GCA_036023655.1 Nannoperca australis | reverse complement strand
CCACATGGACACAAATGTTAGCTTTCATCAAAATGAAGCCATCGCTTTATAAACAGCAGTACTCGCTCCGACCGAACTACAAAAATAAGATCCATGTTAAAGAAAAACTACTTTTCTTTTGGTTGCAAGGTACTGAACTTACTTTAGTGGAAGTTAAACTAGCAGTTTTCCACCCTTTTAAAAATAACCAGACTTTTCTGTACAGTACAGCTGTTTGTGTAACCCTTGACCTTTCAGTGTGCAGTCCCATGCCTGTCATGTGAGTGGACTGAAGAGGGACTATTAATGTGTATGTCTACATGTGCAGTAATTAATTATCATACAATGTCACGCATGATATATGTCAGTCGAGTTCCGACTGCCATCAGCTGTCTTAATAAAGCATCTCAAGTATGAAATAACGTTGTCCGTATTAATTCATCAAGAATGAATGAATGAATGTCTAGATATATGCATATAGATGTGGACATGGAAAAACCAGGGCTGAATCTGCATTTACTACTGGAAACAGTGTGTTTGATTTGACATGTGTCAGCTGTTAGTGGTCTGGAGGTGCGTGTGTTTGTGTGCATGTGAGTGTGGTGGACATGGTGGGGTTGAAGGTCTTGAGCTAATCTACCAAGAAATAAATGTATTTTCCATGACTGCAAAGCCTCTAGAGTTCATGTTCATGCAGTAGCAGCCGTGTCCTTTTGCAGGGCAACTATTCAAGTACATCCTGGAAATGACCCATCTGCTTGGATTAGGCTCACAAAATAGCTGGAAAACAATAACCTGTGGGGAAGTCTGTTCTTTGGAAGGTTTTTGTTAATTTATGTTGGGAACTCTTGGTGGGATCGACATTGGAAGGGGCCGTGATTGACATCAGTTTTCTCTCACATGCTGGATTTGTGAGTCTGACTTGGTTTTCCCACACAACAAGGCCTCCCGATAAACCCCCTGTGTAAAACGACCTTCTCCCCAATGCTCTGACCTATATATGCTTACAGAGCATACTGGGAATGCTGCACTTCTTTCTCACTCTGCTTTTGTAATATATTTTGTTCATAGCATGAATTTCAAACAAACATGAGCAGCTTGGAACCTGTAGCGTAGAGACGGCCCCTGTTTGGAAACGGCTTCCTTCCAGTCGGACAGATGTGAGGCCAAGAGTGTTCAACTGTTACTGGCAGTGCGAAACCAAGTGTGCAGATCTCACTGTATCTTCTGGGGGGACCACTAACAAGGGAATTTTCTCAGGAGCATTTTCTGAAGGAACATCAATACGTATATCAAATGATTTATTCTCTGAAAGTATGTATTCAGGCATTTAAAACTTTTTATTCTGTTGATGGGTAGAACAAGTCACAAAACATTCACAGACTTTATCTTTGTTTGAACAAAAACACAGGAATTCAACCTGTACCCACATTTTCTTTTTTTCATTTAATAAAAAAAAGTACAATAACCATAACCAAATATACATAAAAGTGCATTATAGGGAATAAAAATATGAATAGATATATATACGACAAGAAGATAATTTATATAGTTAGTATTGTTATTTATATAGTCACTTTCCAGTGACCAAGTATAAAAAATAAATGATTTTCAGATGTTGGAAATGCAATCATTAGCTTGCAACACATAAGAGATTTAGCCAAAAAAAGGCTAGAGATTGTTCAACAATGATTTGATCAAGGATGCAAAATGGTGTTAAGAGATACAGCTTGAAGGACGTAATGACATTTTACTCTTTACATCCAAGTTGTTCTTCTTAGTGGAAGTTAGAAACTCAAACTGAAACTAGAAAAGCACTTCCTGAAAGAAAGAGCTGCATTGTTTTTAATGTACTATATTGGCTGTACTGGCTAATAAACTTAACATGAGTCCAGGATTTAATGCATTATATAACTAATAACAAGGTATACACTGGACAGATACCATCATATAGACTTCATGCAGAGTTTAACAGTGTGCAACAGTGAGCATTTAGAAATTTGAATGGAGTTTGTACTGCATCGATATACAAATGGTGTATGCAACAGTAAAGAGAAAAAAAGCATGGAATAATTATGATAATAATCATGTAAAACGGCATGACTAGAAACATTGTATTCTTTTCTTATTCTGGCACAGTTTGTGTTGAAGACTAATAAAATGGATTTATTCTTACACAAACATTCTGCCAAGTACAAAGGTGGTGGCAACGACATTCAGTGAAATGGAAATCTTGTGCAACAGCTTTGGCTTTTGTTGCAGCAGAGTGAAGTAAAGCAGATTTAAAGTTGTCCTGAAACACCCCAAATGGACTGATACCACCAAAGGACAACGGTGAGGTCATGGGAGTGGCATGATTCGATAAGGGTTGAACAGAGGCTAAGAGGACCCAAAAGTCACATTTGATAATTAAATGATGTTGTGCAAGAGAAATTGAGGATCAAGAGGATGAAATTGGTGTTAGCCTTTTGGAAATTTTGAGAATATAAGCAGATACAGAGTTATCAGTGCTTTCTGTTTGGGTTCACCAGTGCCCCTGAAGGACTCTCTTCTTTTCACCATGGCCAATCCTAATGTTATAGGCTGCAAAATAATTATGCCAGAGTTTAGTTTTTGGTTAAACAGCAGTGTATTGCAGCCCATATTTTTCCACTCAACACATCTTGAAAGAGGCCACAGCTCTCAGCATCACCCTGCGGCAGCAGCCTTGTTACCAATGCTCATTAATGAACTGCTGTGACGTCTGGTTTAACTTCCTGACAGGAGTCCCTCAAATTCATTTTAGTGCTCTTAGCTCCTTTAGAAGCCAGATAAGGTTTTAAACATCACTACCTCTACAGTTATTTTACAGTATAAGAAAGAAACCAGTGTATGAACATTTTTGGATGTTCTAATCTAGTGTCGGTGGTGTGTGGTTTCTCACAGTCACCGTGCACTTTATATATAGAAATTTGATCACTTGTGAATATAAAAAATAGCAGCTTTAAAATGAGTGCAAGGATAGATTAAACTTAAATGTGATCTTTTCAAATAAAGAATTACCACATTTGAAATAAACTACAAACAATACAGTGTATACAAATGTGCAAAATGCACATAATGCGTAACACTGTAGTAAATCTAATTTTATTGTAGAACAATTGGCACCTAATTTGTGGTTTCCCCAGCTTTTAGTTGTCTAATCAGATGTTAACAATGTGTAACATGTGTAACAAGCTGACACCATATTTAAAAGCACACCTTCAGTTTCTTTTTGCTTGCCAGTTAACAGCTGAGCCTCTACATAAGCTAAACCCTCTCTTAATTCTCAGCCTGTTTTTGAATGTCTTGGCCTGCTCTCCTCTCTGGTAAACACACAGGTTTCTGGTTGTGTTTCCCTCTGTTTATGTTCTCATGTCTATCTGTGGGCCTCCAAGAGTTGATTGGCTTAGACAGAGCTCAGTAGCTGTCTGGAAATGTTATTGGTATATATATGTTTGAACAGAGGAAGTGCCAAGGAGAAAGTTTATCTTCCAAATGAAAGACTTGGGCTGATTGAATAATTTGTATTTTATTTTTACTACAGGAAGTGTAGAAGGAAGGAGTGGATATCTAGTCACAATATTTTAAATAGGCAGTTCAGAAAATGCCTGAAAATGTGTCAACCAAAGTAGATGCCCCCTACACGGGACCAATGCATAGTTAAAGAAACCTTAAAACTGACACATATCTTGAGCCTGCAGGAGAAGCAGTTGGTAAATAAAGTGACATTATTAAGAGTCAGAAACAGAAGAACAGATTATGCAAAAGACAATTAGATATTGAAACAGGTCTGTCAGAATGATGAACAAATTAGTAAAACACTTAATGTCGGTTTCCTGGATGTTTAGGATGTTGAACTCAATTGATACAAAAAAAAAAAGAAAAGTGTTGATTAATTGATGCCCAGTCCAAGTCAGAGTTGGCATTCATTCAGTCTGTGCTGGAGTGTTAACACTACAACAAACTGGCCGGACTCCAGATGGTAAATCAGTGAGGTAGTTCAGTTCAAGTACAAACATTTGTTAAGTGCTGTTTGAATGAGAAACATCATATTCTAAACAAGCACAGGGACATAACACATTTAGTTAAAAATGTAAATGAATCTTTGTTTAAATAGAGGAAGCACATGTGGCCGCTAGATGCACTTGCTTTTGTTGATCTAAGAGCTTTGGATGTCAAGTCCAACCTTTTTCAAGTCATCAGTCTGACATACAAGTGCTGAGGCATTTTCAGTTTTGAGGTTATTTACTTGAGATTTTAGTTTCCCAAAAGTTCAAGACTTAATGTTAAACTTAAAAAAGCAAAACGGCTATAGTCAAAAAACTAGTAATTTACTTAAATGACCTACCTAAATTGTCTATTTCACCCATCTTTGAGCTTTTTGTTATGCAATTGTTGGCAAAAATGGCATGAAATGTTTTTTAGTTTTTGTTTCGGAAGTTACATTTTTATTTCATTATTGTCTTGTGTTAATTAAATCATTGTCATTTCAGGCTGATTCTCCCACATCATACAGATTCTTCTGAGAACAAGAAAAAGCATCTGCACTGAACCAGACCTGTCAATATTCCCATTTTCTTCTGCCATCTCCCGCGCCCTCCTGTTTTGTTGTTTCTCCGAGGGAACTCACATCATTTCCATGGCGCTCAAACTTTATTATGAATAATCCTCATTCAATAAGTAAATAATTAAACAAATACAGTACAATTGAATAAACTTTGACCTACTGTCTGCATCATATATTCATCTATATATCCTGATAATAAAGATAATTTTAAAATCTTTCAGCAACTCACAAAAGGGGCCATTTCCTGTCAATTAAATAAGGAGCAGATAACACATCACAAAACCTGTTGGACAGAACACTTCTCTGGATAGTTGCAGAGTTCTGTGAAATTATTGGACAGGACCAAACCATTATCTTGAGTGTGTTTGATATCACATAATATGTAGATTCTGCGTACTGCATACTAATGTAACGATGAAGTATGCCACTACCAGTGTGTACTGTTCACACCGAAGTGCTCAAGCAATGCGTCTTTGCCACATGACTGTATTGATCACACTATCGGTCCCAGCTATTGATTATCACAAATGTTAATCAACATAATCTCTTCCACTAAATGTAACATTTAAGGCAAATTAATTTCTATATTGAAGATCCTCCCTGCTTACAGACCTGCTGGACAGAAATGTGACGTGTCTTCTTACTGCACACATGGCTGATCGCATTTTACTTTCTATATGTGCTTGTGCAGCTCTTTCACAAAACACAGATAGGCCTAAGTTTAATGATATATTATTTTTATTAATAAAGTCCATCAAAGGGGAATTAAATCTATCTGCCAGACAGATAACAAAAAAAGCAAGGTAGCACATATATGCACACTACACTTTTTAAAGGTAATCCTAGTCTATAAGAATTAGGAGCCAAGATTTGGATCCACAATTAGTTCCTTGAACAACTAAACTAAAAATAATGTAAAAACCCATGAAGGGGGCATAGGGGTGAATGGCAAGGTTGGATAAATATTATTGTGAAAGCCATAAAGTCAGATTTGGCGTCTTACTCTGCAATTCATGTCCAGGTATTAGGATTAATGTGTATGTAGATGTGGGTGTCATCAACATAGTGGTGGCAAGTTGATATAATGGCTGTGCAGTCTTGAAACATGAGGTCTGATTGTGATATACTCTTCTGAAAAACAGCCATTTCACTAGTAGACCTCTGTGACGGTGGCAGACATGGTTGCTAGGAGATTTCTAATGCAACAGCAAATCTATGACGCAAGAGATAACCTTGTTACATGACTGTACTACAACACTAGTGTGTGACTCAGCTGGTTAAACAGGGCTGCTGTCTGCAGTTCCCACTGAGTTAGAGGAGACCGCAGACAAAGAGTCAAATGGTTGTTCGGTTCCGCCTGGCTGGTCAGTGAACGCACTGATGTCAAAAAAAGGATTAAATCATGCATGAATTAACTGTTAAAATAATTAGGATAACCTAGCTAAGATAGCTAAATGGAGAAACAGTTGAAATATCCATCCATTATCTGTATCCACTTATCCTTTGAGGGGAGCTGGAGCCGATCTCCGCTGAAATAGTTAACTAGTTAAATGTAATGGATAAATGGCAACAAGCTAATAGTGGATGCACTGGAATAGCTAAAAGTTATGGAAAAAGGGCTGAAAAAATGAGCAAAAAATAATGGATTTCTAATAGTAATAGAAATGCAAACTTTGCCAAATCAAACTAAACATTTTAACTGTATGAACATGTTTTGTAACAATCCAAGTTTTGAATTTTATATCAGTTCAAATGAGCACTTTCGGAAAATGACGGGTGGTGTTGATGAAGGGTTATTTGAGCTCATCTGGCAGGGCTGTGGGGGTACATCAGACAATCACTGACATAAGATATTGTTTAAGATAACTGTTTTCTCTTTTTTCACACAAAGTTTGTTTTAATGCTTTAATACAAAATGCATATTGAATAGGCCTGAATCTGAATTGATTCTGTAATGATGTGAAACTTCCATGTTGTCCCTGATGACTCTTATGTTCAAGTGTCTCCAGAAATGTTGCCAAATCAAAATCTGACATCAGCTTTAAAATGATGAGGACATGACAGTTTATGATTAATACTGGAGTGTATTAACGTCATGACCAGACAGTCATACAGTAGCTCATGGTTACTATGGGAATACTTGTCATGATATCATTGCGGAATCTCCATCAGTGTAGCTCCAAAGAGTGTTGACTACAAAGAGCTGGATCTGCAGCATGACTCTCAGGTCTCTGATATATTCATCAAATATTGCCATGCCACCATATTGCCACCTGTATGAGTATTTGGGCCAGATTTCTAGAATAATGTTGAAATATTTTTATATTAAAGTTGTAATATTACAAGAAATATAGTCGAGAGTTTGTTAGAAAGTGTTAGAATTTATTAATAGTATTTAATATAAGAAACAGTTGTAATATTTTATTACTCCATTGTTGTAAACACTGCAGTCTGTCAGCTTTTATGTGCCAAGTGAGGGAATTTTAGGCTTCACCAGTAAGCAGCAGATATTAAGATCAAATGAAATAACATTAACATGTTTTGAATCAGCAGCTGGAGGACTTGGCTTCCTCCAGAGAGTTGAGCCCAAGAGTGCAGACATGTTCATAGGAAAATAAGTAAGGCTCAATGGGCTTTATGACTCTGGAAATGATATGGAAGGCAGCCAGAATCTGCCTGTCGTATATTCTGCTGTGCATTACATAATCGCTGTGGGCTCTGGCACCATTTGCACTCTGGATAAGATAAAGTTTAGTGATTGGCTGTTTGCTGCTCTTTAGGGGAAGTTAACAAAACATACATTTGACAAATCAACCACCAAGTCCACATCCTTAAAGCTCCTTCTAATGTAAAATCATCATCTCATGTATCTTTGTGTGGTTCATTGTCCACACAAATGTGCATCTTGAACTTTTGGAGACACTCTCAAACGGATGGAGGTGCCCGCTACAGATGGTGCTATGCTGTGATGGGCATCTGTGGAAGAGCCAAGTGACAGGGGCCCCAGAGGTAACAGGGCTGTACACACATCAAAGGAAAGTCCAAAATAGTAACTGTAAACTACCGTGTGGACTGTTTGGAAATGCTAAAACGTGCACAGTCAATCTAATCCAAGCATAACATAACAAACGTCAATTAGTTCTTAAAACAACCTTTTTTATGGCAATATTACAAGTTTTATTCCACAAAGTATTATGACTTTTTCTTGTAATATTCTGACAAATCTCAGATTTCTTTTCTTCCTGACAGTGGTCCTAATACTCTGTTTTAGCCTCCTGACTTGAAGGTTTATGTATGATACCTTGAGAAAAACTGAAATGTTGCTTTGGAAATGTAGAACATCAAAGCAACAACAGTGTTTTCTCTCCAGGGTTTAACGGTTGTCCACATCACGTTTGGGTTTTCAGTTATGTGGCTACCGATGTCTTGGACAGTGAGTAGTATTTGAGTTGGCAGCCTCTTTACGATAACAGTGTGAGAGGAGAAAGTCCCCCGTGATGAAACGTTCCTGTCAGGCCTTTGGCATCACGATTGACCTGTTGCTTCCGTCTGGCCCGGATCACCATGTGTCACGCTAGATTCGTCTCCATGTGGAGAGAGTGAGGAGTAAGACTGAGCGTGAGTAGGTGGAGTATGAGCGTCTATGTGAATGTGCATTTCATGATTCAGATATGATGTATTGTAAGGAATAGCAGTGACGTACTTGTACTTGTGTCAGACTGATGATTTGACGTCAACAACTACGTCATGACTTTTTGGGCCACACTTCACAGGAAAAAACGTCACTCCCAGAAAAAGACATTTTCTCAAGTACTGTGCTTACTGTCTAGTAAGTAAATGATTAATTTCCCACTCCAGATGTAATGAAGACAAAAACTATTGCCACAAGGGATTCTGTTGACCTTGCTATCAAGAAATTTAATATCAAATATATGGGAACTCTCTTCCATTTTGGAAAAAAAAACTCCTGGGAAACCATTCTACTGGCAGCAAGCATGAGACAGTTCAATTTAGTGTCATTGAGTCAGATAAAGTTTGACTTTATTTCTGTAGCCCCTCGTCACTAAAAGTGTGTGTCAAAAAATGTTCGAAAAACTCGAATTAAGTATTAACAAATCAATCAGACCACAGCTGAATGTGCAATAGCAGGTGTCGATAATTTTATAATAATATGAACAATCATGAAAAGATCAACAATGTTCTGTAGACATGACAGAAGCATGGTAAGGGAGAAAAACACAAACATTTTGGTTGAGGTTGATGAAGTGCAACATGCAGTAAAAAGGAAACAGCAAACAATCTAAACTCATTTATTGCTATGGGATAACTCCAGTTTTTTACTACTTGGGTCCTTTTTTCATAGATTTGGACAACACTTCTGACAACACTTCTGATAACATTATACTAAGTGCTGAGATCTGGAAACATGGCAACATATCCAAGAAAGTCTACCAGCAGTCAGATGATCAGCCAGGCTGTAAGTGAGCACACCCAAAATGATCAATAATCCCTCACTGCACAAGAAATCTGTGTGGACCAGGGGTGTAAATATACACAGTGCTAGTAGATTGCACCGGGGCTGTGATATAGAGGGGCCCATAGAAAGTGGAATCCAGCAAAACAATGCATGATTACAACAAAGGACTCATTGAATTACAGGGTGCTGCCATTTGTTATATGTACCCTCATAAGCATAAACTCATCTCTATCATGGTTTTCTTTTCTTGTAAGTCAGTAGTGATCTATAATTAGCTGCACTAAAAGTAAAAGCACATTTATTTTTATTCATTTTTAATAAAATTGAATTTAAATGTTGGAGATAATGCTTCACCCAGTTGGATCTCACGATTAAAAAGAAGAAGAAGGAGAAGTGGTCGTCATTTCTGGTAAGTGCACAAATGGTGTGTTTTGAGACAACACTACTACCACTCAAAATTCATGCACTACACCCATGCAAGAAGTATGTAGTGTCCACAGTGTGCTTTAGGGTTTGTTAAAACTTATATTGTCTGATCACTCATGTTTTCTGCCTTGCCATCTAGAGTTCAGTGTTATTATACCAAATAAGAATATTTATAATATAATTATATTGTGTGGTTACACATAGATAATAAAGAATGTCATTAATGTAATGCAACATTGTTAGAAGTATAATGTTCTATCTTAACACATATGTCATCACTCTGTGTTCTTTTTATTTCTTTGGCATGTTAAGCAAACTGCCATTATTGTTCCACCTTGTCAGCCGTTGGCTTTCCTGAGTGGCCTTGAGCCTTTATCCGAAATGTGTGTGCCGGCTCTTGTTAAACAAAAAGTGACAATAATTTTTCAATGCTTGTTAGTCAACATATTCAAGGCCTTGGGAATTTGCCCTTTCCCCAGTGAGGTACCTGATTCTCACAGTCTTACAACGACGCAGTACTTGGATATGGTTTTTATTAGCTGATGATTTGAGAGGAAAATGTGTCTTTGTCTGCACATCCCCCTTGGCAACAATGTTGTTTGTGTCACCAGAGGTCATTTAATAGCTGTGGCAAGGATATTATAACATAATAGACCACTAATATGCCAGATCATAAATCCAGTACGACAGTAGCTTGCTGCAGTGCCAGTTGTGTTCTGTTCTATGTTCGGATGTTTCTCCTGTGGTGGTGGGGTGATTTAGATCTTCCTACAATCAGTCAGCCACTGGGTGTTTTTTCTTTTTGGAGACCACAAGCACTCCAAAATGCATTTACGAGGCATACCACAAAAAAAGTCCTCATTGCAAAAAAAAGAAATCTCACAGTGAAATGTCTTAGTGGAATAATGAGCAGTGAGAGCAGATTATTTAAACTCAAAACCTCGTAACACAGGGTTCGGTTAATAGTCATGACGAGTCTTCATATAAAACCTTCCAGAACACCGCAGCTTTGGAAAGGTCTGCTCGGTCCCTGGACTGATTCAGCCAGAGACCAGTTAGAGGGCCAATTTATCAAATGATTTCAACGTTTTCTTTAAAGCTACATCCCAGGAGCACAAGGAAGCCTGGATTTAAAGATAAATGGAATCACTTTCCCTTCCTTTATCATTTCTTCAAGCAGCCACGTAACTTAGTGGAAGGCTCATATAAGGTTGCATATATAATATGAGAATGTGGCATATACTGTATATCTTAACCCATGCTTAATCCATCTTCTTGGCAAAGTGTCATTACCTGCCATGGTTTGAACAAAAAAAGGTTGCTTTATTAAGTCATATTGACCTGATTAATTACAATTTGTGAAGTCGCTTTTATGTGTCAAGTCAAAGCTGCATTATCATTTAACACTTTTAGTTAAAGTACTACCTCTTGAACCTGCAGTAACTGATTTTATTGGCCACTTGAGGTCAGTGGAAACAAGGTTACAAAAAAACACAATACTGACATATCGCTACCTTATATATTGACATATACATGCACAGAGGCAGACAAATAACTTGTTAATCTCACGGCACGATGACAACAGCATGAAGCACAGGAACGTTTTGCTAACTGGTTTATTCAAAGCAGCAGCAGTGAAGTGCAGGATGTCAAAGGTTCATGTAAACAACTTCACCCAAATAAGACTTTGACTGGAGTGTGGCCAGCAGCCGGTCACTGCCTGCATGTGAAGGTAGTCCTGATGGTAGTATGGATTAAATGTAGCTGGACTTTTATAACTTTCCAATAAACCTTTTTGATGGTAATGATCAATGGGATTCCTAAGCCGTGAACATTCAGCGCTAGCGTGAAATTAGCAGCAGCCGTGGTCTGTGCTATCACTCGCACATGATATTCTGGAGAAAAACAAAGGAAAGACTAAAACATGAGGTCCACGGCACTGCTGTAAACACCCTTTTGAAATTCCAGTCGGCCCTCCTCATCCTCTCCTAATTCTTTCAATTTTCAGCAGGATGTGTTGTTCTCTTTTCCTCTGGGTGCCTTGACCACATTCAAAACATGTGGGGAATCAGCCTCAGTATTCATGGTTCTTGGGTGTGGGCCGACATTATGAGGCCTGACCAAACAAATCGAATCACAGGAGGATTTTTAGCAACAGCACAAGAACGGTGCCAAAAGCCTCGCTGACTTATAGTCCACGTTATGTAACAGAGTGTAAACTCCACCCAGAGGACAGTTTTTACCTTCAGTTGCCTTGGACATTTGAAATGCTCATATACAATCGGGCCTTGTCAAACACCACCACCACATGGTTTACATTGCTGGACTCCAGCACTAATGTGCTGCGTAGTTCAGGCAGAGCGGGGGAGTGTGCATAGCTTGGAATCCATTGTCTGCTGGAGTTTTGCTGAGGATGTTTTCTACTCACTTTTGAAATACCTACCACTGAGTAGTGAGTTCAGATGTGTTCACATGTTTAATGACATGAAGAAATGCTTGTAAAATGTGTGTAATTGAATAAGCCAGTTAGGAAAACAAAACCTAATTAAACTAACCATGTCTAATCTCCCTTGACACCGGTCTCCACCCCTGGCCGGGGTCATCAGAATCATTGGTGAAGTGATAATTCATCTTCAGCCACAGCCTGTAATCGCTGTGATTGGCTCTGCCTCCATGAACAGAAAAGATTTTCAGGAACTCGTCCAGCTCACAGAAAGTTATGATCCTGCTGATGGTTGGCAGCCTCCCTGTTTCACCAGAATCAAAATTATGATGTTAAGTTCTGTGAGGAGCTCTCTCAATTGTTTGTTCACAGTAAACATCCACACGCGTGTGCAGGACCATTAAAGCGTCCCTTGAGGCTTTTTTAAAGTCAATATGTTGCTCTTGTTGAAAAATGCAAATATAGGGGGTCACTTTCACTGCCCAAGAAAATAAACTGTAGTATCCTTAACCCTTTTTGTTATTACTGTAATACAGAGGAACACCATACTTCACTTTTTATTTTGAAACTTACATGATTAAATTCCAGGATTCCATTGATAACTCTTATCCAACCCTAAGTGAATTGAAATAATACATTGTTGCTCCATGCCCTCCAGAACAAACCACACCAGTCCTCATCAACAGGACAACAACAACATCAACAACAGCTACAAATCACTTTTGAAAAGAAATATTTATTAACAGTTTTCAACAATCCTGCATAGCGTTGGTAAGGTACCATTATGTATGTTTCTGATTCACATTTAAAAATCCCCCGCTTCCTCACACGTCAGGATTGAAACAACACGTCTCTCACACACACACACACACACAAACATACACACACACACACACACCATGCATGTTGTCCTGAAAAGGCATTTTGAAGGTCTTGGAAAATATATTCAATTTTTCAGATCACTGTAAAGATCACATATCAATAAAATGTCTGTAAATCCATCCATAACAACACAGTTTACAACATTTAACGTGTCACAGCAGCTCAACTTGAAGACAAATCTTTAATATGCTTATAGGCAATGACTATCCACTGTGATTATCTACTACAAAAGTGAAGGTAATAGAGGATTTAATGTTGTATCTGTAGTGATGTAGTGGGTCGGTGTGGTTTCATGGTCTTGGAACCATTTCTCCTTTGGGTTGTAAATTATTCTGTTTTTATCATTTTAATTTCAAAGTGCTGGACAAAAACAAAAAGTGCAAAATTTTGCAAATGATTGCAGTTTTGCCAGAGAGGCTTTTGTTGTATGAAGAGAACAGATCTGGATCCTGCCTGATTAACATCACCTTCTCATAACTCAGCTGTTAAAATGCTTAAAAACCAACTTCCACACACACAAAGACCCAACGTTCCTACCATGAGCAAGCACTAGGCAACAATGGCAAGGAAAAACTCCCTTTTAACAGGTAGAAACCTCGAGCAGAACCAGGCTCTAGGTGGGCGGTCATCTGCCTCGACCGTGTGGGTTGAAAAG
>JAVQJD010070918.1:0-46100 GCA_036023655.1 Nannoperca australis | reverse complement strand
TCAGAATAGACTGGATTTAGCTAGAGCAGCGAAGTTTGCTACCAGTAACACAGAAACGCCAATAACCGGAAATGACACAATACGTTCACCTCAGCACGTCAGCACGTCAGCCGTGAGTTTGGTAGTGGACTTAACACTACCACTTACTTTGTGGTGTTTTATTCAACCAGTTATTAATGATGCATCATGTTTCAGATATAGATGTTCACCCTGTCTGTCCTGAGAATCAGCAGCTGTTGGTACTTTCTCTGTGCAGCCGGGTTTTTTTTTTAAACAATCTCTTTACCTACACAGGTGAACCCAGAAGCCAGATCACAGTCAAGTGCGCCCTGCCCTGCGCGTCAGCAGCATACCAAATGCACTTTTGGTAATTTTATGACCAGGCTCCCTTGGCGCACCTGTGGCGCACTTGTGCACGAGGTGGGATCAGAAAGAACACATTATCATACATTATAGGTGGGTGCGTGACAATCATGGCCAATCTCATTCACTACTTTCATCCCCTTTAAAACGCAGGGCACTCCCCATCATGGCGCACTGACGTTTGTCTGACGTGTTTATTATTTCAAGGTAGTAAGCCGAGTCCTGTAAGACATGTAGGATTTGAATCAAAGTGCACAATAAGAGCAAAACAGTTTGCTATGGACCATTAAGTAGGAAAAGTCAAGTTAACTGATTTTTATTCTTGCAAGTATATGAGTTTTGTACAAGCAAATGTGATACACTGTTATATTTTATGGGAAGGGCCTAAATTGATAATATGCAGAGTGTACACTTAAAATGGGCCCATGGGTAATGTGGAATGTAGGTCAGACATTGAGAGAAATGACTGCAAGAGAGCAGCTGACTTTTCCCCTTCTGTAGGTTTATTATCTATCAACCCATTAACCAATCTTCCCCCCCAAAAAAAGCATTCAATTCTAAAGCCCTCTTCATGGCCCCTAGAGCCAGTAGTGCTGCTTCCACCGCTCATGCGACCAAAGTGGTTTAAACTGACCAGTCAACCAACCAGCCGATGTTCGCTTCAGTAGAGCCCCATGATCCAACTATCAGGGTTTAAAAGGTCATTACGCAAAAAACAAAAAGGGAGCTTATTTAAGCAACCATGATGACATGATTATATACACACACACACACACACACACACACACAGGAGAGACAATATCCAGTCCCACATACATGCACTTATGTGCAAACTGGGAATTCGTTTGCCAGTGCCAGAAGCCCCGTTCAGGTGGAGATGGGACTTGGGAAAATTTCCTCCTACACATCCAAGCGCTGACCAAGGAGCTTACACCTGACATACATCAAGGAGGTGAAGCACTTCTAGGACAAATCCTGCACGCTGTAGGAATCCACCACCTTTCAAATCCTTTGCAATTTCATTTGAGCATATTTAAAAGGTCAGTTTCTACCTCCCTCCGTCTATGTTGAAAAATATGTAATTATTCTTTACTGAATAAGTGCATGTACAAATCCTATTGTTATTTTTATAGTAGTGAGACATTTCATTTGTTTAGTTTTTTCTGAATTTATTAAACAAATGTCTTAAAACTGAACATTAAGTAAAGGTTAACTTAAAAAAAGCATCTTACATTACATTTTCTAATCCCAAATAAGCCCACTTTCTATAAGCAATGCCACTGAAAAAGTAGGATGCATTAGCCCATTTATTAAAGAGGCATAGAGTCTCTCGTTCTCTTTATTGTGTCACATTGTCCTAATCCTGAAGATCTTAAAGAATGCTCTACATAATGGGCACAAAGGGAAAGCTCTTGTATGTGATAGCTCATGAAAATGCTGGCAAAACCGCATGTAATGAATTTGTCCTGCACACCTCTCACTACTCACTGCGCCTAAATGAGGTGTCTGAAGCTATTAAATAAACATTGTTTCTGTAGTTAGCTTTTTTGAATAGAATATTCTGAAGCGAGCCCTTTATTGCACGCAGTGAAATGTGTCCGTGCAAAATTTGAATTTCAAATTAGCATCCTTTGAAGATGGGAAAAAAAAAAAATCCTCTTACATTTGAAGAAGTGGATATATCCCAGTGGAGGCTGCGTGGCGGGGTGCAGTAACTGTGATTTCCTGCAGTCAGACAGCAACGCTGGGTCAAACAGGTACACGCAGAATCTGCTCTGAAAGTGGACAGTGATTACAGGGTCAAAAGGAGAACATGTTATGATGCAGGACAATTGAACAGATGGACGTCGATGATTGAAAACGCTGCTTCGATTGGATTGCGCCCCTTGTCTTACAGAGCTAGTTTCAGGTGCGGTGGCCTCTAAATGAAAACAAGAATTAAGCTATGATTGAAAAGTTTTTTACAGCTGAAACAGCACAGACCCGTTTCCCGCCCCTCTGACATGACCACATATGCTTCTGAAGGTACACAGGTCATTTTATGTGCACACATCTCCCCTCTCATGTTTTCTTTACTCGCGCGGCAAGCAAGATGAAAGGCTCGAAATGAGGTATACTACTGCTGGCATTATCTGAATTCCCCGTACGAGTTTTATTCAGCTGTGGGCCTGAGCACTGTCACGTTAAAAGATAAAGAAAACTTAATTTCCGGCACAAAATTGTCATGTCTAAATTAAAAGGTAACACTTTTAGACTCAAATGGAAAAAAAAAAAGTAGACAGTGAAAATTAAAGATCCAAGTTTTCAAATTACATGTCTGATGATACAATGGGCAGTTAATAACATGTTCAGGGTTTACTAGGCTGCATTCTGATGCACAATAGACAGTTTTTTCTTGCTGTGAGAAAAGGCCCGCTCCTGACCTGAGATGTTCAATGAGAGATTTAGAGCCGGTGGAAGAACAGTGCATGAGAGAACATAATAATTAGCAGCTCAAATGTCACCGTCACCAAGGAGCAACTAATTTAAAATACAGACATCACGCCTCAGCCTCAGCCTCAGCCTCATTCTGTTGGCTGGCAGAGGGAGAGACAGAAACATTGTCCAAGTTTGCTGGAAAGTAGATAGAAACAATCACGGGCAAAAACAATGTCTATAGGGGATGTGCCCCCTCTGTCCATCCCTCCCCTGAGAGGTTCCCCAGCCTATCTGCCTCCCAGAGGGCGCCAATCTGTAGGCATGGCTAGACTCTGCCCATCCTCCGGGGATCTGAGGCCCCTCCTGGTGCTGTACGAATACTCATCCACTGGAGAATCTCTCCTCTGCGAGGCAGCAATCAGACTATATAGCCCATTTACAGTCGCGGGCACAAGAGCAGTGATTCTATTACAAAACGTTTGACAACACAATGTTATCCGTGTGTCTGCAGCAGCGTGGCGCTTTCTCCATCTGACGAGCGTCATCTGTTTGAAGTGAGGAATTAATGTCGGCATGTGTGGCATGTGGCCTACGTGTAGAGGAGTGTTGCGGAGTGCTATCTAGGAATACAGCTCAGCAGAATGAACTGCACTCAGGTCTCCACACAGAGCTCTCATGATTAGATACTCTAAGGGCTTCAGGAAAGATAACACTTGTGAGGAAGGATAAGCCTTTGCATGAAGGGATACTGTGTGTGTGTGTGTGTGTGTATGTGTGAGACTGTGCAAGACTGTGCGTGTGTGTGTGCGCACTTAGGAGGGGGGTGGTGGGGGTCATACACCTCGCCTGGTGAGCATGTAATGTTGTTGTCAAGGCGAAAGACACCGCCACAGAGCACAGAGAAAATGAAGCCCTGCGCTTCTCTTCCGCCATTTCTAAGCAGATTATTTCTGCTTGGTATTGAACTCTTGCTGTGCACTTGTTGAGCCCCCGCCAACACACAAACACAGACAGCAAGTCATGTTAATCTGGGAAATTCATCACAAAGGTTGAAATGTCACAGTCAATATTAAATGGAAACCTATTCAGCGCCGCGCCGCTGAATCCTGCGGAGGCACTTTGTGACACCGAGCCTGGAGCTCGGGCAGACTCACTGCGGCATTAGTGGATATCACGCCGCCACAGGTTGAGACTATCACAGTAACCATCTTTATCACGTTAATCTGCCATGGCCATGAGGAGCAGCAACTCCTATTCACCTCACATATTACATAGCAGCTAAATAAGACATGCACAGGTGGCAGCAGAGGAGGCACAGACGTCTGAGACAACGCAGCTTGACATAGGGCGTGGACGTGTTCGTCAATCACATATGTAAAGTCACTTCTTTTGAACCTGGTCCCATTCTGTAGTGTATATTACAGCAAGTTATTTTCCTTTTTCAAGTTAAAAATTCTGTCTAAAACCCCCCTCCCCCATCTGAAAAATCGACGGCGTATCCTGGGACACTCAAAACTGTGAGGCAACATCACATTCGCCCCCACCCCCGACATATAAATGCAGCAATCTACCGTCTTGTGTGAGTGCAGGAGTACAAACGGTGTGTGTCGAGGTTCGTGTGCATCTCTGAATTTGATGATAGCTTTTGCACAATGGGTTACAATCTTTTCCAGGTTTACAGGGAAAACAGAGAAGAAAACAGTCCTGAGGTGCATAGATGTTCTAGTGAGAAGCCCCACTGCAAAACATTTGTACATCTCAACACCAGGAAATGCTGCTGCCAAATTATCCTAACAAGGTGAAAGCAAAATGCTTTTTCGAAAGCTTTTGCTTTTCCCAGATGTTTATAGAGCTGTCTTATCGTTGTCATGTATTCATTATATTTGTTTCTAACTGCACGCAGCACCTCCATTTCCTCTGTGAATAACACTGTGGGACAATTGTGTCCATCAGCAGCACACTCGAAAAGAAAAATCAACTTAAGTGACATCCTTGGGTGTACTGCAGTTTTTCAGTTTTGGTGTCATAGACGGTTAAAATAAAAAATATTGAGGACATTTCTGCACAGACAGAGAAAGCTCTCCTCTGTGTCAAAAGGTATTCTGGTAGTGCAGCTGTTTAAGCAGAGATCATAAATAGCTCATTTGTGTTTTTTCATAGCTTGGTGATCATAATTCTATACCGCCTGGATACAGTTTGGTGGTTTGGCTGGTTCTGATTTGTATGTTACCTGGCAACAGCTTCAGTGTCTAGACTAGACTGACGAGAGTGAAATGGCCAAAGGAAGAAGCCCGCTCTGCCTAGAGACGCAACTGATTCAGCGAAGCCCGGCAGCTGCTAAACACAGTATTCTCTGTATTCTTACACACTGACAGCTACGCACACAAAAAAAAAAAAGAAAAGAAAAAAGACCCCCCTCCCCGGTTGTAGATCCAAGTTGGCGTTTTGTAAATATTTTACTAACTAACAAATATTCAGGGATTCATAGTATTAATTAATGAATTAAAGCCTATTTAGCGTAGGGATTCACTGAATTGTAATGTCCCCCCCATGCCCGACCTTTTGAACTAACTGGATATAGAGAGGACTCTTGCATGCTCCAGCGGTTGAGGCAACCGGGGCTGGTACATTGACACACCATGTCTCCATGCTGAGGCCCCAAGGCTGCAGTGTTAGCGCTAAATTGACAAAGCAACTAGATGTGACAGGAGAAGTCATAGGATTGCATTTTGTAGGATCAGTGTTTTTTCCCTCCTCTCGTGTCCCTCAGCACTTCAAAAATTAGATCATTGCTCAATTTAAACCAATATGATTTATCTTTGGCTGGATCCACGTTAGCCACTCATTGCGTTAAGACGGAAGAGGATGAGATGAGAGCCTCCGGGGACAGAACATGTAGATTTGCTGTAGTCATACTCATTGCACAACACTGCAATTTCTGCCATGTCATTGACAAACACACATCATCTTTATGACTCCGCGACTGCAGGATGTTTCATCAGAGCTGACATTTGCATCAGTGTCATTTCCGTCCATTTGTGGCTTTCAGGTACAACGTTTTCCCTTTTTCCTCTCAGATATTATAAGCTGAGGCGATGATGCAGCAGAGCCACAGCAGTGCGTACAATCATTTTTAGAGAGATTGAAATGTTAGCCATCGGCATCATGTTGTGTTCATAATCTGGAAGATGGCCGTGCGGTATGCCACACCATCGTTGTGCATGCATTCATTACAATGAAATAATTGTAGCTTCCCAGGGAATAGCCTATAAAACCACAAAGGCTTCAAAAGGATTCATAACTCTTTTTTTTGCAGGACACTCTGGCTGCTGCGCCCCAGCTTTTATGATTGCATGAGAAAGACAGTCCTCTGAGCAAAGATGAAATGTATCAATGCAGCTCCCTCCCATTCCTAATTTCTTGGGTTCTACAGCGGAGTAGATTGCAGAGAGGCTCTGTGAAGCATGAAGCCCTGGCTGAATACTGGGTCAGCTAACAATCTCAGACCACATAGATACCACGGCCCGAGCTTCATATTGGCCCACACCTACCGTCCAGCAAACTGAGATGAGATATAATTGAAAACATTGGACTGAAGCTCCAAACTGCTCCTGAAATCTGGTCCCCAAGTTGTCCTCTAATTGGCTTTCGGAGTAAGTTCAGGTTTTTTTTTTTTTAAATGGGAAACTGCCACTCCAAAAGGTTTTGTCATGCAGGTCTTTGCATTGCTTAAACAGCTGATCATGTAAAAGGGCAAGCACCTCTTGCATTGGATGATGAATTGTGCAATAGCCTGATCATGTAAATGATCAACTCTTTATGTAAATCCACATGCAGTTAATAGCTTCTGATTGCTGTGCTATTACCGATTGTTGGTGTTTAACATGATCACATTAAAATACGGCAGCATGCCATATATTGTCTACCATAACCTACCACCTCTGTATAATCATACAGTGGGGAAAGTGCATTTCACTACATTAATATCATACACTCTAATAAAAAAGAGTAATGTGATGAATATGATGTCCACACATTCGGGGCTCTGAGACTAAGGACGAAGCCATTTCCAGTGTCAGTTGGATTCTCCATAGCTGCGAGCATGCATGAAAAGGATGAAGTAACATTTCGCTGCTCAATTAATTTTAAAGGTTTTTACACTATTAAGCACAATGTATCCAGTGGCTATTACATCCATCCTTCCCTCTCTTTGTTGTTTCTCTTTGATATTTTTATTGCACTAGCATAAAATTCTGTATTTTAATCTTGTGTATTAACGTGTTGGTTAAGAGTGTCGGAGTGTTTGTCACCCCGGTCCGTCTGCAGCAGAGCAAAGCTGCACTTTTGCGTAACTTTTATGTATGTGGCTGGAAGCACGACTGCTGGTGCTGCTAACGCTGCAGCTCCTCACCAACATGATAATCATCACAATGAGCCTAATCATCAACATATTTCAGTGATAAAACCGAACAGTATTTCTGAGTGTAAACCTTCTTTAAAACAATTAAAAGTTTATATTCTTTTGTTGCTATATGTAAACTGTGCTTGTAATAGTGTCACAATCTGCCCCAGCCCTCCACACTGCTCTCGGCCCCCGTCTCCAGCTCCTGCTCACTCCTCCCTCTTTTCACCCAATGACCTCTGGTTCTTGAACCAGTTCACAGTTCAGGATTCTTGGAACCTTGGTGCTATCAAGCGAACCGGCTCACATTTCCACCAGTTCTGAGAAGAACCATTGTAATCAAGGATGCGTCATCAACGGAGGGCGTTACGGTAGTAACAAGATGACAAATAGCTTTTGTTCCGTGATGACAGATATTTGTTTTTCTCCAAAAAACAAGTTTGGATCAACTATTAATTATAAGAGGAAAACAGAAGACTTTTACCACTGTTGCCTTCTCCTTCCTCTCTCCAACCTGTACCTGTTCCAACCAGCTGGAAACGAATATTTTATATGCTTTTTATATTTTATGCCTTTTCTTTCTAGCCTTGTGTTAACGCTAACGTGTTGGACGTTGGCCATAAACCATTATGTAGTTCAGCATTATACTTTACATTGTCACACTGTGAATTTTAGATTGCTTCCATGTACGTGAATGAATTGTTTGTTTTTGTGTTGCTTCTAATTCAGGAACAACAACAAAAAAAAAGTATTTTTTATTTAACTTTCAGAGGAAAATATCTAAAAACCCCAGCAAATAAAACAGAAACTATCAAAATACTGAAAATGATCCTTTTGGAAGGTTTAGGTGTTTTGTGTCAACCACAACTAGCTTAACGCTACACACAGCAAAGTAGAGGCCGATGTGTAAGTGGCACATCAGAAACGACCTTGAAAGAAAATGTTATTTGCTGCCAGCGCACATAAGCATGTCAAAAAAGGCTATCAATTATTAATCAAATCTCATGCTTTCATGTCTTCATGTCTCTTATATTTCACCGACAAAAAAATAAAAACAACAACAACATAAAGCCACTTGTAAGCCTGAAATGTTTCAGCAGCGGGCACAGCACTACATCCACAGATTTGGTTGTTAGAAGGCACCCCTGGCATTTACAGTTGTTTCTTTCTCGCTAGTTTTCACCTCTGTGGGGAAGCGAATGCTACACAGATTCATACCTGTCTTCAAGCACTGTGACAGCAGCAGGATGATTGCGAGTGTGATTTGGCTCCACAGAGTCTTATTTATTGGCTGCCATTTAGCCAAGCGTGTCTTCAAAACCTTGACAGAATAATTTATACGTTTGCAGTATGCAGCAGTGTTTTAACAGAGATGCGCTCCAGAGTAAGAAAAATCTGCGGTACTAGCAGGAGAAATGTCAGGAGATTAGAGATGTCTAGTCTGGTCATACTGTGTTTAACAATGGGAATTCAGCCCCATCCAGCTTTTGTAGGAAAATATTCTAATTTCTTACCTGCCAATAACATAAACAGGCAGTGAGCTAAACAGTAACAGAATCGATCCAATTCAAACACCTGACTCCAAGCAAAGTTATCACAGTAATCTCGGCACTTTTTTGTATAAAGCAGGTCAAGACCAACTCTTATGTTTAAAAGACCCAACAGTCCCACCAATGAGCAACTTTAACACTATAACAAATGGAATTGGTTGTAGTGTATTCCAGGTTGGGTGTGAAAGACTAAGAACAAGGCTTACGAACGAGTTCTAATTTAGTTTAGGTTTAGGTTTGATTAAGTGGCCTGAGTCAATGATTGCTGCACCTCCACCTCTTCGGCCTGTGCCTCGAGGAATGCGAGTATTAATGCGACTGGGGGGAGTGGATTCATTTAGGCTAATGTATTCATCACGACCCAGCCAGGTTTCAGTAAGGCCGAATAAATCAATGTTATAATCTGATATTGGAACATTTACTAGAACAGCTTTAGATGACAGAGATCGGATGTTTAAGAGTCCACATTTAATTATCCTATTTTGTTGTACTGCTGCAGTGGTGGTTTCACTTTTTATTAGGTTTCTATGTGCAACTCCTCTTCTGTTTACTTTTGTTTTAAATTATTTAAGTGATCGGTGGGCAGACACCCTTACTGTGGAGTTTAGGATGGGACTGCAACTCTGCATCCTGGTCTGAACCACAGACAGTGTTAAGTCTGTGGTCTGAACTCAGAGTTGTCATGGCTTTTCTTCTTAGTGCTTCATTCATTCTTCTTCTTTCTTTTATTTACTTAAGATATCATATTTCATTAGAAAGGACCCTGCCCCTAATCCTAACAACAAAGCCACATAATGGGAAAAGGCCCGTGTCAAATGGCGCTGTAATGAAGGGAAAGATTAAAGGACAAATCCTGCTTTTTGATGTGAGATTCACACAGTTCTTTGGCTTGTGAATAGTCTAAGAACCAGATCAAACTGGAATACAAGTGGCCGTCTGAAGGAATAAAACAAACTGTGGTGTTCCACATTTCCCAGGTGATTTGAAAAGGCACCACAGCTTTTATTACAAAGAAACGCTGTAACATCTCTGAGTAGCCATCTCAGATCCACAATCATTTGCATACTTTAATGTGAAAAGGTACCGTCGTAAGAAGAAACTGCACCTTACCATTAAATAACATCTCATTTTTCTCTCATCTCTCACACATCGCATGTGAGTGCACGTCGCGATTGACAGAATTTCTAGTTACAGTTATTTACGATGTGCTGTAAGATGGCAAACCAATCGCCCATCCTGCCCGTGGCACACAAACAACAGTATGGATTTTGTCTTGTTGAAAGAAATGATTGAAGAAATCAGAATTTTCATCTAGGACTTAATCTCTTCGCACTGCCTGGGGCTTGGTGTCCAACCTCAGGGGAGCCCCGGCAATCCCCCGACTCTCTCTGGAGACCAGCAGAAAGAAATGTGCAACAGAATGGAAATCACAACAGTCTCAGCCCTCCCAGATTGCTATTGAAAGCATTTACAGTACACTGGGTAAGACACCCAACCAAGCATTGATAATGAGGGAGAAAGTGAGAGAGTGTTACTTGGGCAAACATAAGGCAAGAGAGGCAACTCTTGTTTTTATTCACCCCTCTAGTGGAGGTGGTTATCAGCAGTGGCCGTTGTGCTTCAGCCCTTTGATGCGGTGTTAGTGACGTCATGACTGACCGCCATGCAGTTGGTGTGAAGGAATTTCAAATGCAGAGGGACTGGGAAATAGAGCCGTTAGCGTTGGGTCTACCTGAAATGTGCAATCATCTGCTCCGGAGAGAGAGAGAGAGAGAGAGAAGAAAGAAAGTGAGAGTGGCACCCATAAAACAATTATCATAGACAGGCGTGACATTCCTTGTAAGGCCGATTGCCTCTCCGGTGCTGGTAACAGGAGGGGGGGGGGGGGTGGGGTGGGGGGGTTCATGGAGAGTACACTGTGCAGCTGACTACATTATTGATCGATGATCAAAAACAGAGCAATCAATGCACAGATGAGACCGGCTATCAAGCTACTCCAACCTGGGCGTTTGAGTGCACAGCAGAATGAGATTATAGTGCTGCAGAACCGGGCAGGTGCAGGGCTATTTTAATGGCTGTGTGTGGGGGGGGCGGGCTGGGCTCCAGTCTTGTCCTCATTTGGGAGAACCAGTACATTAGCCAGCATGACCATTGAGGAGTTACTGCCATTTGGGAAGATCCATCAGAGCAGTTTGCGGCCTTGTTTCCGCGTCTAAACACATTCCTGCACACAAGCACCCTCACAAATCTTTTTGTTATCACTAAAGTGGCCGCTGTGAAACCACTACACAATGTGTGATACGGACCGCTCATGCTAGCCAGGGAAGTGCAAAGGGATAGGAAGTAGGACCTCAGAGAGTACATTAACCCGCACCAATCTGCCAAATACAACAGGAATTTCACACCTGAGTGGATAAAAACATGACCATTCATTTTTGCTGGCGACAGGGAAAACCTCACGTCTTAAATTCAATATGTTTCTCATCATTCAAGAGAGTGTTTGCAGCAGTTGGGGAAGACACTACATTTATTTCTTTATAATTATCCAATTAATGATTTCCTTATTACAAAGATCTTCAGTTTGGATGTCATTTCCCATGTCATTTATTTTGTATGACTAACTCTAATTGTGTGATGTGTGGGTTGGTGAAAAACAGAACAGCTTTATGGCGGAATTCACATAGAATCAGGTGCTGCGGCGAAAATGCAGATTTTCTCATTCATTCCAAAAAACCCACAGAGAAAACACATTCAATTTTTGGAGAAACGCAACGCGACGTCACGCTGCAGCGGCCAATCACGACGGCAATCAGACCGGCAGACGCCCAGGTGAAGAAAAACTATGTTTACCGGTGCCATTGTAGCATTTGCTGTTTACTGTAACATTCCACTGTTTACAGAGCAACTGTGAACATGGAAGAGAGACGGATCGATGGATCAATTGCTGTACATCAGCTGGAAATGCTGGTTAGTATCAGACACTCCCACACCGCTGCACAA
The DNA here is from genome assembly GCA_036023655.1 of Nannoperca australis. Taxonomy (NCBI): domain Eukaryota; kingdom Metazoa; phylum Chordata; class Actinopteri; order Centrarchiformes; family Percichthyidae; genus Nannoperca; species Nannoperca australis. The sequence continues at coordinate 34,367 of JAVQJD010070918.1, read as the reverse complement.
CCCTGCAGCGAATCGCCGCAACGCCAGATTCTATGTGAAAACAGCCTAAGAGAGATCATTCATTTATGATTCTTGTCAAGCAGCAAATTTTAAATTGTTCTTTATTTATCGTTTCCATGTTGATAGAATTAGGTAAGAACTATTCAATTTTTTAAAGAAAATTGTTATAAATGATGTGGAATTGTGATTTTCAGGTAGTATGGCTATGAGAAACTATTTGAACACAGTCCGTTGTACCATATAAGGGCATGTGTCAATAATAATAATAATAACTGACGCCACGTTTTTGTTACAGTTTGTTTACAGAGAAGATCTGAACCACTCAATGTGTCAAATGTCTTTTAAATGTTGAATTTCTGCTTCTATTAAAATATTTAACACATTATAATTTTTTTTACAATAACAAGACAGTGAGTGTGTTTAATGTTGCATGTTTTAGAGATAATCTCAAAGGAATGATTTAATTAAGGCTGTGTACACTAGATGTGAACTGTAGATTTAATGCTGGCTGCCTCTGATTTTGTTGCTTTTTCCTTTCCCTCAAAAAGTGTTGATGTGCAGCTCTTATCAGGATCTCTGTGGTATGAACGTCAAGTTGAAACTGCAGGAGAGGAGTTTTTAGATCCTTTGATGTGTGATTTCTAGTGAACAAGGGCGAATGTGATGTACATGCGAGAAAAGACACCAATTAAGGAAGGCGCCACACTCCCAGGGAAGTCACACCATTATTTCTTTGAGACCCACTCAAACTCTGACAAAGGGCATGAATCAAACCGAACCCTTAGGCGAGGGCAGGAAAAGAAAAGCGTGTGTGTTGTGTGACTGGGTCCGAGTCTGTGTCTATATGCGTGTGTGTGCATGTGTAAGATGTATCCGGCGCAGTCGAGCTCCGAGACCGGGTAGTAACGAACAAGATAAGAGTGAAGGAGAGGAGAAGGAGGAGAATTTTTCAGGGGATCTTCAACTAGTGGAAGCTCCTGAGATAAACAAGGTGATACTCAAAGCCATAAAGGCGTGAGGGCATGTTCACATTGAGCACTTTTGTGGCTGTTTACTTGAATTCTGGAGAGTTTATTCTTTTTAATTGGCTGTTGAGTAGGTGTCGACAATGCCATTATTTGCTATGCACCAAAAACCTGCAGAAAACCACAAACTACTTCATGCCATGGGTATATGGGGGTTGAAATCCGGTTTTTAAACCTGAAAAAGCTGAGCATACTAAAATGAACACACACTAGACTGATGTTCACTCATTTTCAGCTCTTTCGTCATGCGACCCATATGAACCACAGAAAAGCTGTTGGAAGTTGTGAAATTAGAACAGGTTGAATTGTTGAGTTTACCCCTTTAACAAATACATTTCTAACTAAGGTCGCTCCAAAGGAGCCCTACGTGAGTCAGTATATCTTGTCTTTGCCCTGTTTTGCTTCTAACACAGGAAACCCTCCACTCTGTACGCTATTATTTAACTGCAAAGTAGTTCTTCTGAATGATACTCTTTTATGCCCTGAGACAATTACTTCCACTCACGGTTGCTACAGAAAAAGCAACGGTTAAATGTTTGCCCATTGCGTAGACACAAGCTGTGTGCACGCTGACCTGGCATAAATCAAAAATAGCAACCAACAAGAGGAACCTCACCACACCAGTATTACTGCCATAGTGTACTGGGTCATGGGAACCTAAATGAACCAAGTATAAAGATGCTACGAAGCTAACCTTTCACCTTTCCATTCTGATTGGTCCTAAACAACTATTTGTTGAATATGTGAACAGGTCAGCACCATGGATGTATAGAGTGAACTGGATGCAGCGTCGGAGGTGGCTCCCTGATCATATTGCTTTATTGTACATATCGTAAATTACATATCTTTCAACTGCCAAGACGTTTAAAAATGTTGTAAGTCAACCTCAAAAACAAAAAACAAAAAAGCGCTTTGTAAATCAGCCGTGTCCAGGTTAGCAGTGATTGGCTTGTAAAGTGAAAGCGACAGCCCATCAATAACCCCGGCTATGGCAGCTGGGCTGGCGTTATCTGTGTGAGCCCAATACTTTAGTGCTACAGTGAGAGTGGGTCCTATTTTATTGCGGCTACTTCCTAAAGCATTATTAGCACCAGGAACAACACAAACGCAGCCACATCTGTACGGTCTCTGCTTGGGCTGTGGTTATATACCAGCTCATCAATAAACAAATCCCCATCTCTATAGAACACACACTTGTAAAAGTTTTAGCAACTTCCAGCTGCCTCGGCTCAAGGTTTCGAAAAAAGACTGAATAAAAAATATTATCGAATGACACCACATCGTCCACCATGTCAACCGTGCTGAACTTTCTGACATCCCAACACGACAGCACTGTTGGCAACATTACAGTTAAAGTAAGGATCTTGGATGAATCCCAAGATCTCGGTATTTACCCATTATTATAATTTTCGTATGAGTGTCTAACACCCTGTGCGATTCACAGGCTTGTGCGTCAATGTGGTATAATACGCATCAGCTGAGAGAGTGTCAATAGTTGTCAGAGAGCCCAGAATCCATAGTGGGTCTGCATGATTGTGCAGAAAGGAAATCAGATATAAGTTACTTACTACATTTGAATAGCCTACACCCTAATTAAACAATGTGCTTTCTACATTTTACATTCAATTACAAGTCATTTGAAAGTCAGTCAAGGCCATTTTAATGACTTAACTTCATCTCTAAAGATAGTGAATCAGCATACCACAAAAGGGATTTGGCGGGTTAGGGTTGAGATGCCTGGATAGAAATTCTTAATAATGAAGCCACTGCTGGTTTTACTTCATACTTTCCTGAGTTTGAAAGGATACATAGAAAAAAAATTACATTTTTCAAAACCTCTCAAATGGAAGAGGTTTAGCAATTGCTAAGTTACGGTTGCTATGGTACAGGATAATTAGAGAGCATGCACATGAGGGTGTGACTCAGCACTATCAGTGTACGAATGGGAGCCAGTGGAAAAAAAACATTAAGAGGATGTGAAATAAAGCATTGTTTATGCAGCTGCTGCCTCCGTCGAGTAAGTAGCCGATGCCAGAATCTCAATTCTATTCCTGTTCTTCAAAACTGCCCAAGGAAGAGGGAAGCAAAAAGACCAGAAACCAGCTCTTATGGCTGCTTGTAAAGATGCAGATGAGTCCAGAATCATTAAATCTGTGAAACAGTGAGTACTCCCTCCAGCTAAGAAGCAGGGTTTTGAGCTTTGAGTTGTGAGAATGCAGTGATCTGTTCACACCGTTGATATCTGTTCCTAGTTCCTAGATTTAATGCTCTTTGCCATTGGCAGCGATGTACTTACTTATAGCACTTGTGATTCATCTCTTTACAAGTTTGATGAGACATCTTGTTGTTTTCAATCATGGTTCTATGCACTTTATGTAAAGCTCTTATTTGGAAGTCGCTTTGGATAAAACCGTCTGCTAAATGTCTAAATGTAATGTTGATATATTTGGCAGAGATAAAAAAAAAAAAAAAACATGTAGTGCAATTGCAACATTTTGTGTAATTCATTAAAAAGAAGACCAGTCGTCTGTTCCACGCCATGGCAGGTAATTAAAAGATGACTCATTTAGTCCTTCTCTACCTCAAGGTTGTCCCTTACCTTTTCCCCCCCTGCTCTTCTATTCTACACTTCAGGATGAGCATCACGGTCTCATAATAATACATGTCATGTATATGAAGCCAGACCTTCATTTCCCCCGAGCTACACTCTCTGTAATTTACCCTTCTCATTTTTGGATGAATATCCTCTTTAACATTACATTTCACTTAATGGTATGTGAGAATTTGTGTCCCTAAGGATTTTTCACGCTAGGGCTACAGTATGTAATAACCCCACAGTTAAAAAGCAGCTCCAAACATCCATCACTCCCTGCTCAGCTATGATCCAGTTAAAACACTACTGGCTTTGGCAGCGAAGCAGCAATCAAAGCAACTTGACATTGTGCACTGTCACATGATGTCCTGCCTACAATAGTGTTTCTGTGAGAGCTCAGCACAAGTGGGATACACAGTAAATGTATGAATGTTTCATAAATGTTTTTCCAGGAGATGGTATCTTTCATTTGTGCTCCTGTCATGGAAACAACACAAGCTCTGAAGTTTGAGGCAGTTTTGTTCATATCTGTAAATCATCAGGGTCATCGTAAAAAAAAAAAGGTGCAATGTTTAGTAGAGGCAAATGGAGCTCTACTGATGCATGACCCCATTAATGAGTGAGACACGGACTCAAGGTCACGGTGTTACGGATTTCTTTGTATTTATCTATCTAATTCGGCCGGCAGCAACCAATGCGTCACTGTCAGTCTGCAACTGGAACGCTGCAGAAGAGTTCGAGTCGGCCATGTCGCATGGGGTGTGGCGCTGGACTTCACAAAACTCGGAGCAGGATGAGAGAGAACTGCCAGAGGCAGTGTGGTGCAAAGCTTCAGATTACACCCTGGTAGAGAAGCTAATTGCCCAGTAGAGTGTTTTAAGTCTAGTCTGCTCATGATATAACTCTCTTTCATTAACAGGTGCCGGCTTGAATGTAACCTCTATAGTCACAAGAAACTAAAAGAAGAGAAATTATGTCCTTACCCACAATGGAGCTAATTTATAGAATAACATGCATTGTGTGCTGCAGCAGGACACAAACTCCTCTGAGCACCAAACACTTGTTGCTTGTACATTTTAAAAGAAGTGTATCACTCGACACCACACAAAAACACGAGCACAAATTTAAGTTCGAGTGCCCGGTCTTGTGGGAAATTTGAATTAGGGGATTCTTGAAATGTACAGGTTTGGTTGCAGAAATGAAACAACTAAACCTTCAGCATAGTGAGACATTTTAACAAGGAGCTCAGGTCCAATTATTGACTGAACAGATGTTATATTCTTATTGCAGGGCACGGTTGTCATGTCAACCAACAGAACTCAAAGGAACTCATCCATTTCACTTTTCAGGCCAACACTTTTAGAGGGACAAACTAATAAGCTTTGGGAATGTACTCCATTGCTGTTTCCCAGTAGAGTTTTTCTTCTGAGGCTTTTTGCATGGAACAGAAGTGAAAGAGGAAAAGAAAAGCAGAATCTGGACCATGCACGTGTGTCTATTCAGAAGTGCAATAACTGCAGCTTTTTCCCCAAAATATCTGGACTTGTTTGACCATGCAGGGAGGCAAATATGGGCCGCTGACCAGAGTTATTGCAGGTCAATTAACCAGTGATTTTTGCAGTCATGGGCACTGAGTTCAGGACAACATCAGTTACGATGTGCAGTGACGGCTGCCAGTGCAGCTGTCACTCTGAACACCAGTGCCGTTCAGGTGGCCACTGCCTGGCCACGGCTGACTGCTACAAAACATTACATTTTACAAACAACACTATCACACCCCCACTAAAAGGCCATTTAAAATTGATCAAACCAGATGGTATAAAAGCAAATGCATTCAAAGATGAAGCTGTTATTCACATGCTGTCAAAGGGTCGTGGCTGTATGTCTAAAATAAAGCACATATATATGCAAATGGCTCCTTCTTGTAACGTTTAATTCAAATTAGTGCCTGTATCCTTATCACATATTCATAGGGCCACTCAGCATGCTGAAGTATTTACATTAAGACCCTTTGTAAAGCATTCTACATACTGGAGCACTTCGAGTTAGTTGCACCGCCGCGGGCAAGAGCAGAAGCAGGAGGCCTGTGCAGGTGCCACCGACCCACTGATTTCCAAAGTCCAAAAATCACTGCTGCCGCTAGAAACAGTGTGTGCTCTTCATTTTGCTTCACACCTATTACTTTGCACTCTGTCTGTCTGGGCAGAATCTATAGGGCAACAAAAATTACCCCGCTCGCAGATGTTTGAGTGTTTCTCCGAAGCGTTTAAGGCTTGATGTATGCTATTATAAAAGCAGTGTGACGGCGGCTGCATTGTCAGCACTCTGCTGTTCTACTGGTTGATGGGGGCTGGGGGCTGTTGGAGAACGAGCTGACTGACGATATGACAAAATAAAGAATATTGAATTACACACTCCCAACCATTATTACATTTTAAATTAAGCATCTAAGAGATATCGGTGAATTTGGAATCATTCTCTTGGGACAACTTACACTTCTCTTCGATTTGACGTGGTAATTACAACATCTCTAAATGTGAAATCTTAAAAGGGTTTATTTCCTTGATATTTTTCAGTTGACGGTCAAAATAAAAACAATCCATATTTCCAACAGGACTGAGTTGCTACTGTGGAAGCCCTGCATGAATTTACTGCCCCTCTTGCGTGACATGATAATGATATCATGTCTGTCTGTCATGCTTAAAAAAATCCCATTGGCTGCTTTTAAATTGAAGATATGTCTGCAGCATCATCCATAAACCGGTGTGAAGTAGTTCTAATGAGGCTGAATCATGTTGCAATATATGACTTCACCCTGAGCCTCTTTCTGTGCGACTGAATCAGTCTCCAGGAAAAACAGGTAGGACTGCCAGTGTGTGTGTGTGATGTCATGACACTCAACCCATAGACGAATTTAATAGTATCCCTCCCTCTACTTTCATATTTAACGGTCGTCATTTTACACAGCCTTCGAGGAACACGGAGCAATCAAGGCAAGAAAGCAGACACTCCTGAGGCGCTGTTCCAACGAGGTGCTTCATTTCCCTGTTGTTCTGCACCCTGCTTCATCACGTACGGACACAGACGGACAATCACCCCAATTCACTCGCCCTGTAAAAGAACTACTAGAGGGGGAAGGGGAATAAATGTAACAATAAATGTTATGGTTGGTTTTCTAAGGCGAGATAAATACTCCCTTTCTGTTAAACACAGCTTCTCAAGTGTGCATGATGACTGAAATCAGGCGTGGAGAAGAGTACCGGGTCGCGCTGTGAGGCCGAGCTGGGTTCATGGCACCGTCACCACGGAGAAATTATTTAACATCACTTTTAATTAAGTCAGCCAACACAGCAGCTCATTACAACAGAAGGTTGATTTACTCAGTGCATTTGGAGCTCAGTTCAGCTTGGTGCCCGTGTCTGCGTCCATTCATGCTCACCCCCCCACGCTTAGTGGTGTCACTGCAGGCCCCCGACCATTACAACATACATGACAGCAGTAATATGGGCACTGACAGCAGAATAGGAAGGGCACTGATCTTTGTGATGCGTTAGTCTAAATGAAGTCCAAAGAGATACCAAGTGAAGGCAGCACAGGCCTCTTGCGCATGCATTGTTTCCCTGAAGGTTAAACCTGCCCTTCATGGAATTAATTCATTCTTAATGCACCAGCATGTTGTCGTATAAGGACGATACGTGCCCCGCTCAAGTGAGGAACTTTTTTCAGCATGAGAGGATCCGCGCTGTAGTTCGACACTGCAAAACGATAGATATGAATCACTGCATGCCTTCAGCTTCAGCTTCACAACCTGCGTTCCAACTCCCCGCTTGCATCATAAGTATTTTATAACACCTGAGGCTGGATTTTTTCCCCCATTCACTTATTTAATACAGACCAAAATCTGACATTTACCTTAGTCAAACGGTTGTAAATGCCAAACCATAAAGGATCGTGCCGATTGCCGTTAACCTGAGCCTCAGTTTCGCCAGTGACTCCGATGTAATAATGTATATCCATAAATCATAAAGCTGGTGATATATGTTTGTCTTGTTGCTACTGTATAAAAACCCCAAACAACAATGAGTTGATCCCTAACAATTACTCCCTGTATCATATCACTGACCCACACTGTTGCACTGGGTCACATGTTCCTTTATTATGATGAACATGGGCACTGTAGTTTATTTTGAGTCAGCCCCACATACTTTTCACGGTTGTGTTGACAAAAAAAACAAATACAGAATACCGCCGGCTTTGTGCTGAAATAAGATGAAGACAAACAAGTTGAAAATAAAGTGAAGTATTCTTTGATCAAAGTTTTGTGGCACCGTAACCACAGTTGTTCTGGCTGCCTACACTCGACCAGGAGCTAACGTTTTCCACATGACGCACAGATGGGAATAACGTGTCCAATTTCTGTTGTTGTTGCCACGATCCAATTTGTGTTGGAGGAACATCCTCTTCTTATAATTCCCGTCCACGAGAAAACACATTTGCATTGCAGAGTTTGTGCTCATTTCACAGCCATTTTACAAGACTCTTTTGGAGGCATTGGCATTTAGCTCATTAAATATTGAAATACACATAACACGTTGACTCCCCACCTGAGGGCTGCATTAGCTACTTGCCTTTGGATGCAGATAATTTAGGCCAACACAGCAAAATAGCTGCTTATAGAGTTGGCAGAAGAAAACACTCTTAGTGGGGGGGGGGGGGTGCACAGAATAAACAATTCCACCAGTGCAGAAGGACAGGTTTCACAGCAGATAAAGTTGAGAACGGAGGAGGGCTTAATAAGTGAATAATAAGCCGGGTGCTTTGCTGCTGGAATTGTTGTTGTTGCGTGTCTCACTTATGATAATGCGGCACCAGCAATGCACAGCATCTCAGGGCAAGAAACAGACCAATTAAGGATTTAGATCTTCACTATCCCACTCCATCACCACTAATTCTGGCTCTATCAGAAATAATTCCAGACTAATAAATTGGTTATCATGCATGTGCCTGGCTGAATGTCACAACTTTCTCAGGTAACCATGGTGACAGAGGCAACTGCTCGATTGGTAAATCATCTCTTTCGGACAAATGTCACAATGTCGCTCTCCCCTCTGGTATAGTAATTACTACACTACATGCTGGTCTTTTCATCTGAACCGTGTGGACGGGGAGCGAAAAACCTGGTCCCGTCGTGTATTCTGGCCTTTGTTTCACCACCGACCGGCGCGCTGCCCCTGAGCAAACATCCATTTTTGTGGTCTAACTAACTCTCGCCCTAATTAGCCACAAATCACGGAGTGCATTTGAAAATCATCACTGACCTTACCTATAAAGAACACCAATAAAAATGAGCAGGTCTTCGATTAAAGCTTTTAAAGCCCACATATAGAGTGGAGCATTAGAGTACATTAAGTGATTGTAGTGGATTTCTATTGACATTATGCTATGAAGAGAGAGGCATGCACCCGCACCCACACAATACTGCAACCATGAACTACGAGCTCCGTGGCTTCTTTGCTGAATTGCTCTCTTAAACAACTCTCAAAGTATTCTTCTGCTTTCCTTTTCACTTTCAAGGTCCAGCGAAACATCTCTACTTTAAGTACCGCACAGCATTCAAAAGTCTTGCTCTACAAAATAATACTGTTATTAACGTGTGTCTGAACGGTGTCAGGTTCAATACAGTCTAAATACCAAACCAAGATAAATCACAGCTATAGGAATCAATAGGTCACAAGCATGTTTTCCCAGCACCGTTATATCCAAATAAGCTTCGCTCTGGCTCTCTTTCAGAGCTCCCTGAAATCTTGTAGACCTGTGGACAGTACAGTTACTGAAGAAATAACCCAGAGGAAGACATGTGGGACACATTCCGTCGATCTTCAAATGCGGAGAATATGTCTGGCTATTTGATTAATGCTGCAGCCGGGAGCGAGATCTAATTGTGAAAGCAGGATAAACACTTACTCGGAGAAAGGAAACGGTGCAAATCAGACCACTCCCCAGAGTATTGAGGAAGGAAATTGGTTTAAGGATGAAACACAGGCCTGCGTACCAATGCGGAGCCCTGTCACCCGTCTCTTGCTCTCTCTATCTAACCTCCTCCGCCCCCTTCTGCGACACCTTTGATTCAGATTTTCAGTAAAAATTGGGAATGTGACACAGCTCATTTTTCTCTTTCCTCCGCTCTGTATTAGCTATGCTCGTCCAGCGAGCACAAAGTCAGATCCTTGAATCTGATTGTAACTGATGACTTGAGGAGATACAAATCACACTTGAATTGCAGCCCTGAGATGTCGGCCATTAAAATACAGTGCTGGGTACCCGGAATACATATGAGATGATTGGTAGTCAGCAGTGCTATATGACACTACTGGATTACCTTATGCAAAGGTGTTCAACAGAATGTTTAATATCTGGGTGCAGTTTAAAAAGGTGTCGGGATGTCTTTCAAGTAAAGCACTTGAAAATATCATTGAGGGAACACCTCGAATACGGACCATACGTTTAAAGCACTTCTTCCTTCAGGTTTCCACACCGCAGAGAGAGCTGATCGAACAAGTCCAGCTCAAGAAACTGGATTTAGGTGTTTGCAAATGATCCACTGGCCTTGACTGAAGACAACGCCATGCCACCAGGGGAAAATCACAAATCACTCCAGCCAAAAGTCAATTAAAGAGCCAGCTGAGGAGCATTTTACATCTAATTACATCACACAAATCATCTCCAACAGCACACACATGTTCATCCATTTATTTGCAATACAATGACAGCAGCCCTCACTGCAAGGCTTACAGTATTAAGCAACCCCCCCCCCCCGCCCAAGCTTGCTTTGTGAAAGGAGTTTTTAACACAATTACCAATGTCTGTGCAACTGCTGATTCTATTACTTTTTACTGCCTTTTTTTGTGATTCCTTGGGAGCTGATTATAAAAGTGACTTTAAATGAAAAGATAGTGCTCTTCTTAATGCTGGTGCCATTTCACTGGATTACATGGACTCTCCCGCTCTACAATGTTTCCAGGCTCACAACCCCGGGGATAAATACCCTGGGCCTGCACTCACATTAGACAGAGGTGATTTTAGGATATGGATTTGATGTAACAGGTCTCAGAAGCCGTGCCATGAAAAGGGGAAGGCATGAAACTGTGTTCAGTGAGACAGCCACGTGTGTGGGGGATCTTTATAACGGGGAAAAGAAGAGATGTTAGGGATAGATTGGCGTTAATTACTTTAGTCATGATTTTTCCACCTAGAGTCAATGTTCAAATTCACCATTAAAACTCAAATTTTCATTTTATTCATTCAATTACTTTAGCATTCAGTCACCGGTTCGCCACCAGAACCTGCCCCGACAGGCTGAGTGGCAGCGTTGCGTGCGCTGCTGAACGCTCTCGTCTTTGGCTAACATGGCTCGCCGTTGGCAGACGCGTGCCTATAAAAAGACTGGCCATAAGACTCAGCAGTCACAATAAAAATCTCTGAGCAGCCAACAGGGGAGGAATTTTACACTTTATGAGACGAACGGCGAGGAGACTGAAAGCCCCATACCTCATTAGTAATTACACTTCTACGAAGAAAAGCAAAATGAAATCTCCCAAAGGACAACATTTCCATTAACCATGATAAGTGGGTTACTGTGCTACCATAAACCTGACACGGGCAGGCCAATATACAATTCAGTAGCTTACAACAGTTACCATTTCTCCGGCTGGTCCTCAGATAATTAATGTTCTCCCAAATTCCCAGCTCTCACCCTGCAGCTGTAGCTTGAGGGGACTTCTGGAACCTTTTTCCCGCAGACTGCTCCTGGCATATTAAACAAATGTGAAGATGTCATTATTTATGACGCCGTGGAAAGGTTAAACTCACAAGGTCAGGGGGACCGATGGAAGACCTTCAAACTGGATTAAATACATCCCATTTACCTCCAAGTTTCTACTCTTCCCAGTTACCTCCAGTGTTTGTTAGAGATGAGACATTTCATTGTCTGTGCTGTGACTGTTAAGTAACACAGCCAAATGAATAGATCATGATCCAAAATCTCGTTCGGATTGATGTTGCACATCTGAAAACATTGACCTGTCAAATGATTCCACCACAAAGTCACACGGCACAACAAATAAAAGTGCCGCTCTGGTGCGTTTGCAGGCACCGGAGAGCATTCCAACTCCTTGGGTGTCCGGCTGGATTCACTGGACTCTTGGATCCCGTGTAAAGCTGTCGACATTTTAGCAAGGACTACCTAATTTGGCATCGTGGCACTCTGGCATCTGTATGGTGTGGTTCACTGGTCCTTTCAAGCAGTCATATTTAACATTTATGCTCCTACAGAGTCTAGTCTATTGATCAGAGACGCCCACCGCGGTACTGACAGACTGTCAGACCAGCAGCCTGTGTTTATTGCCAATTCTCTCTCACTTGGTTCAGGGCGAATACTGCAGGCCTCTCTATCCATGTGTTTATGTACAGCATAGTTCGACAGCTATAAGCCAACCCCACCCCTTCCTCAACAACCTGCTCTCCCCTCCACTCCCTCCCTCCCTCCCTCCCCTCCTCCAACACAGGTCCTCTAATTTTAAAATAATGTGAATCTCTGGGAAAACCTACCTTATTGATTGAACTGTCACACTTGGCAAGTGTGATTGATAAAACTTCATTCAAACATGTCGCGCAATAACAGCAGTTTGAGTGACACAGCAAAACACAAATGGGTGGAAGCTAGCAGTGTGTGTGTGTAGGGGGGTGGGGGGGGGCTGCTCAGTGCTGTCATCTTTGCATCATATCTGCATTCAAATGCCTCACATAGCAGCGCCATATTGTTTTATTCTGCAAGGCCTCCGAAGATTTAGGTCTCCCGTTTCACATCAGAGGAGAACCCATCCTCTCACCATCTGCCAAGAGCCTCTGGGGACCAGACATATTTACAGAGACGTGTTTGTCTGGGGACAACCGCGGTGGGCTCTAGCGCAAACATGAGGTGAGAGCAACGAAAGGCTGCTCAACCAGGTTCATAATGTAGAAGCCGAGCCACAGTGCCGCTGTGCATACACTGCACTGACTTTAACGCTTATCGTGTTTTGTATGGCCGCCGTTCTGCCATCGTGACATGTCACTTTTGTTGAACAGTTGCGGCGAGAGAAACGAAGCACTAAACCATTATGAGGCAACGTCCTGCTCCTTGCTATAAGCCGATTCAAATAATGGACTGTAACACCAATGCTGTCTCGATGTGGATACTTCTGTTAGTATACTTCCATGTAGTACACTGTGTGCTTACTTACATAGTGGGTGAAGTTTGACATGGTAATATTGTGGCGGAGCATTATCGCCGGCATTTGTTGCCCACCCAAACATCTGCGAGCTTGTTTGCTCACTTGACTTCAATTCACTTTTATTAAAAATGAACATGCTTTTACTTGATATACGATGGCCACCGCAGCCACCTTTATCGTTGGTGGTCGCTTCCCTTCTGCGAGAGGTGTGCAGCGCTCCACACTCAACTTTCTGACTGTTGTACATCATCTGGGTTCCCACAGTACACTGCTTTGTGCCATAATTGTCAGTGAGAATGCACTTAAAACAGGAAGTCTAAGTACAGAAGAACGTGAATTGAGACACAGGGATTGCCAATATGTATTCCAAGTCTTACTATATGGGCACTGCAATGTATGGTTTTGTAATTGCTCTTGTTGTATCATTAAAGTGAGATGGATTTTTTTCGTGTCTTTGCTTCTAAACATTGGCTACAGTTTATCTGCTAGCTGCAGCTGCAATAAAGTAATAAGTCTGCTAGAGGTGGGCCAAATGGACCAAATCCTCTGTCACAGTATACGTAATTTTATATTACAATATCTATGTGTATTGTAATGTAGTACATTTTATAGAAAATCAATTGGGAAACAGTTTAAAGACCAAATACCAGACAGGGGTGTCTGTTTTTGGCTAATCCAGTTAATTAAATTACCCACAAAAATCACTTAAAAATCCAATACTGTCCTGCTCATTGATTAGATGCAAAAGTTTCCTCAATGACCTAATTCACCCAGAGATATTAAAGGGATAACCAACATGGTATATGAGGTAAGGCAAAATCTCTGATGGGAGACATTATTATATAATCTCACAATATGTATTGTCACATAGCCCAACACAAACAGAACATTTCTTATATTTCTTTACGTGCTTACAAAGTCGCAGATTTACTATAGTCTTTCTCTCAACTAACAGTTTAACAAGACACGCAAACCATACATAACCAACAAGGCATTGATGTTATATTATGACTGTAAACACTACACACACGGGCTTCAGGAGTCCAGTGTAATCTAACCTATTATTTTGGGTTAACGCTTTCAGATTGCTTGTTTTGTTCGTCCAACACTTTAAAACCCAAATACAAACAACACTGTTAAATATATCGAAATGTAGGACAGGGCTACATGCATCTGGGATTGAAGGTAGCCACATGTTAACATGTTTAAGTGTGAACCGGCCTACAGTATGTAATCTGATAACAGCCTATATTGTCAACGCAACAGTTACTTTGATTGGACCGCGGAGGGTTGGGCTTGCACTGGTACGGGATTGCACAATTTTGCACACCGGACAGCTCCAGTGAAAATGATTTGCAAAACAAACGCAAAGTTATTGGAGGGAAAGTAAAATTTATTGCAAGGGACCTCAAAAGACATTTTAAAACAATGTCCCAGTGGCCTTTGAGGGACTCCATATAAACAAGGACAGTGTTGCAAAGTGTGTGCAAACAGTAATGCAAGAAAAGTTATTGTAATGAAATGTAAAATCATATTTAAAAATCCTCACTGTGAAACTCCAAGGGTTGTAGAGACACACTGTAGATAAGGCAGGCACCAATGGAGCAGACCACAACAGCAACGAGTGTTTTCAAGTGTGACAGGAATCTATCACATGTCTGAGTAAGTTTGTTTTGGAACATTTAGTCTTCGCTGTCGTCTGTACTTGTGTGCGGTTTCCATTGTCCTATGACACTTGTTACCAAGGGTCTACCTGTTCATAGTCGAGTGAAAGTAATTTCAACTTTTGACAGACCCTGTTACTTACTTGTTTTTGTTTGTTTTGTTTTCTTCATGCGCTACAGCACTCTGTCAACCCACGTCAGACACTACATCAACACACAGGACTCACCGAAATCCATGGGAGATTTATTATTACCACTAACTGGTGTGTGTGTGTGTGTGTGGCCTGTATAGTTTGAAACGTTACTGCTTCTTCCTACTGATTGGATATATTAACATGGGGAGCAGATTTAGTCCTAACGTGGCCACTGGTAATAGTCAGTGAGGATCCAATTTACACAGAGATGAAGAGGAAGATTTATGTTTTGAACTTCTATTCATGATAATGAATATGGGTAATATTGAATGGGTTATTATGGAAATCCAGTCTTACAATGAATTTAGAGAACAAGCGGAGAAATGTACGATCCATGCTGACTGGCTCTGCCCAGGCAGTTGTTTTCATCCCCCCCCTTCTTTCTTTCTTTTTTTCTGTCCACAGTGTGTGCAGGGCATGATGTCAGGGCCTGGTGTCCGTGACATTTCTGGAGTGAGGAGCATTGTTCACACCTTTGCTTGAAGCTGCATTTAGACAAATCTCAACTACTAAAAATCACAGGAATATAGCCCTCCATCAGAAATCAAAGTGGCCATGGCTAAAAGCTGCACACCAGCACATGCTTCAGACATGAGCAGCCCACTGACTCCGTGTCTCAGCTGCATGAGCATTATGGGATTTATAGATAAGCCTCTCAAGGCTCATAACAAGGAGGAACAACCAGACTGAGACATCATGTGCAACCAATGTTCTCTGCAACATCTATGCTGACACAAGCCGACAGTAGCATGTGTGTGCAATGTGCTAAATAATACACAAACACAAAAGAAGTGCAATAACATCAGTTGAAAAATGAAAACAAATAAAGTTTCACTTACCATTGAAACTGCCGAGGGCAGCCAATGTAGCTCAGGATAACAGCCTTCCAGTCATTAGTGCACTTGCAAGTAATGCTTCTCCTCAAGGTCAGATGGACCCCAAGTTATGCAACTAAGTGGTCCTTCAGCGTGTAAAGCATGACTGGCTGATGTTCAGTGAGAACTTTTTTTTTTTTTCAAACGAAATTTCATAGAAGTAATTGGGGGTTTGTTCGGTCTGTGCAGGCTAAAGGTTGGCAAATTCCACTTTCGTCCCAGCAGTGGCAACACTTCACAGCAGCATGTTCTGCCACAACGCTGGAAGTTTTATTCCAGCCGGTCTCTGTCTCCTCGTGAGACCAGGTGTAAGCAGCCTTTGTTTGTTTGTCGTTTGTTAGCTCGGGAGGTGTTAGCTCCACTGAAGCGGATGTAGCGGTTAGCTTCGCGGTTGTGTTTTACACGCTCAGCCGAGTCTCCACACTTGTTGCACTCGCCTCTGACTCGACTGTTTCTTTTGGGCGCCATAGAAATTGTAACAGGCTAAAAGTGTCAATTTACATTCACATGTGCTGGCAATAAAACCCTGTAAATAAGACGCAGCGCGGCTGTTGGTGTAGACTTCGGACAGCAGGGGGCGCAGTGGGTTCAGCAGTGGGTTCAGGGGACGCCGGGAAAAATACAGGAAGTACAACATAACGCGGTATCTTGCTGCTGTTGCCGATGGTGTGGAAACGATTCCTAATTTTTGGTTGTTTTGAAAACGTGTGTACAATAATATTAGCGGACAGTGTCTTATAGAGGACCAGTGCCATTTGTTCCCTATTGTGCATATTATATCGTGTTTGTGCTGTATTCCGTATTTGTACTGAAATGGTACAGAAACAATTATAATTTTTTTTTTTTATAAAAAAAAATTCCAGTCTCTTTGTTGAAGGAGCTGGGAGCTTTAACGGAAGCCAAATTTGATTACATTTTATTTCACATTTTAAAGGATAACGGAAGAGAAAATAAAGAACCACAAAACTGCATTTGAAATTCTGTGCGTGATTTATCCCGTTTTCAGACATTTTGATATTGAGTATGCGTACACACTGGCATGGCCCATTTCAGAATAATGCATATTTTCTTATTCTAATAATAGTGATGCATTCATGTGCACACCACTTTAATGTTGCAGCTGGGGCAAAGATGAGGCGTATTTCCATGAAGGTATTATTGGAGCAAAACAATTGAGCACCTGTGACAGTGGAATTAGTAAAATAGTCACACATGTGTAACAGTAAATCTTAAGTCACACAGAAAAATGCTTTACAAAATCGCAAACCTGTAGAAAAACCTCTCCCACACACAACACAGCAGTTACATCTCATTCTTCATTGCAGGTGCACAAATCCTATGAATCACAAATTAATTTAGACAGCAAGACATTTTTGCACACCTGTAGAACATTTTCTCACAAACACATTTTTACTTGGGTATACTTCTATCATACAACAGAATTCAATAGCTACAATTCCTAAATCTGCCGTACGAGTCTCAAGTGCTGTTTTTTCACTCACAAATGAGAAGCTCTGTTTTGCACCACATAGCTACACACCTGTGACTATTCTACAACTACAAATTCCACTGGCGCAGGTGCTCAGTTGTTTTGTTCCAATAATACCTTCATATATTTCAACTACCTGATACACAGCTTGTGTCTTAGTGATCCATAATATAGTAGAAGTAGCACAAAATTAAAAAACTAAAGTAAAGTACAAGTACCTAACTATTCATACCTTCCAATTCACTGTAGCCATACACCCAGTTGTTATTGTTTGTTAGTTAGCTACTTATTTGCAGTTTAAACACAACACTGGGTCACAAGAGACATCAGGGATTGTGTAACATTTTCCCAAAAGACCTTTTATTATTGCACAATCTCAAACCACGTGGAAAAAGGTGCCAACAAAGATCAAGTCAACAGTACCCATCTTATGCAATTTGACAGGAGTGACTCTCGTGTATGCTCTATTTATAGTTCTATACCTCCAGCTTTCATTTTGTAAGTGAGTCTGATCTGTATTTTTGTCATGTATTTTTCAGAAATCCCAACTTTCAACAGAGCTTGCTATTTGAGTCAATGTTTTGTGTTACTGTCCACCTCTGGGTTTGTAATACTTCTCCTTATTTCTAAGTGTCAGTATATTTACATCGGATCTGATAAAACAATCCTGGAGTAATGAAGCTTTCAAAAACGGTTTGATTGCTAAAGTCTTCAGGCCAGGGTATGGGAATATTCTCACTCTACTACCACTATGTTTCATCTATTTCATATCCATTTTCTGTGGGCAGTTTAGTTATTCTGGGAATTTTAAGAACTTGAGGACCCTAACCCTAACCCTTAAATGGATGTAAATGAGGTAGGGTAAAGGGGTCTACTTAACCAACTCAATAAATAACATCACAAATCCCCCAAACTCAGTGATACTTACAGTGACCTGCATGCGTGAGAATTACAAAAAGTGGATTTGTCTTCACAGTAATGACTCAGGCTCTGTGTGATTACCACAGCGCATTGGGGAAAAAATACACATTTCATTCCAAATACTTGCTTCAGACATATTCATCTTCACATTGTGCACTTTCTTTGGTCTCGCACTGCATTTTCTTCACAGGCCATTGTTTAAGAAACACCACCGGAAGCCTGAAGAATGCGTTTGATGTTAAAAGCTGCGCTTATTTCTTTTCTTTCTTTCTTTTTTCCCCAAGAGAAAATTACCCACAACAGTAGAGCAACCCAATTACAGAAGTAACAAGAGCATACTATATATAGCCCTCAAGTCAGTAATGCAGACAATCAGAGATCCTGAAACAAGACTTTACTTATCTATTGAACACACGCAGTTCCTTGAATACTGAGACACAGGATATAAGAATGACCCTTTCTCCCCAGCCTGATAAAATCACACCGTGTCCAGTTAGCACAACTGATGGTGTACAAACTTGTTGATATCTGTTGGGTCCAGGCCACAAGGACGGTGCCACTCGTGAACGAGCTAGCTTTCCCTATTCCTACAACAGGAAGAGAATCTGGCTAACCTGTTACATATTTGACACGATGTAGAGTGTCAAATATGTAACACAATTCTGCAAAGGTAGCTTTATTGAATATTCGATCGCATACCAACAAGTCATTTTTAATAAATGATCTTATCACTACCTGTAAT
Organism: Nannoperca australis; assembly: GCA_036023655.1. Classification (NCBI taxonomy): domain Eukaryota; kingdom Metazoa; phylum Chordata; class Actinopteri; order Centrarchiformes; family Percichthyidae; genus Nannoperca; species Nannoperca australis. The sequence continues at coordinate 15,592 of JAVQJD010070918.1, read as the reverse complement.
CTTGATTTTATGATTTTAACCTGGCTAGATAGTCTACACCAGTTCTCATTGAGTCATCCCCTCCAAACTTGAATTTTACGAATGTTTCTTGACCTGACAGGATAGGTGGAGGTGTTTTGTAAGCCGTTATCATGTGGTGACTTTCCCTCCTTTGAATATTTTCGCACTGTTTTTGAAAGACACCAAAAATCTTGCTGTTAACAATTTACAGACCTCCAAGGTCCTCTACAGATTTTGTTGACAATTTCACTGAGTTGCTTTCTGTTATCTCGACAGATTTGACTATCTTGTCATAAGTGGTGATTTTAACATTCATATTGAATCTCAAAGACAAAACTGCCAAGGACGTCTTTGGTCTATTTGAAACATTAGATGTTAAATGTTAAAAGGGCCCATACACAACCAAGGACACACACTAGATCTAGTTATTAGTAAGGGTGTTGATATTTCTAGCACTGTTGTTAAGGACGTGGACCAATCCAACCAAATTTGTGTTTACTTTGATATGTCTGTTTCTCCTGATACCCAAACCAGATCACTTTCTGTCAAAAAAGGTATATAAATGAGCATACTAGTTGTCTTTTTGTGGAAGCTATGTCCATGAATACAAGTTTAACATCAGACTCTTTTGATTCAGTCTTTGATCATTTCAACTGTGAAACCCTGAAAGTTATTGATGCAATTGCACCTGAAAGCCCTGTGGAAAAACACCACCGTTTATAAATGAATCCCCCAAAAGAACTAGCCCTTGATTTCATATCTCTTAATAAGTGTGATGAGTCAGACAACAACTTGGCCAGATTGTCTACACTCAATAGTATTCAATCCGTACTAAAACTCTGGAGGGTGTAGTGAACCATCTAAATCATCCACCTGCTGTTTTGACACCCTGCTAACCACCTTTTTCAAAAATGTTTTCAGTTGCTTGGGAATGGATGTGCTGATTGTAAATGGCTCACTCCTATCAAGCATCTTTCCAAAGTCACTGAAAACCGCAGTAGTTAAGCCCATTCTGAAGAAAGACAACCTGAATGCCTCAGTTCTGAATAATTACAGACCATTTTCTAATCTACCTTTTATTGCGGTTTTTATTCAACTAACTTTTTAAATGTAAAAGGCCTTTTGGACAATTTTCAATCTGGCTTCAGGCAACATCACTGCACTGATAAAGGTGTTAAATGATATTTGTCTGAACACTGGCTCAGGTAAAACATCAGTTTTAGTGCTGCTTGACTTGAGTGCAGCCTTTGATACTGTGGACCATGAAATACTTCTTCACAGACTGGAAAAGTGGGTGGGTTTATCTGGCACAGTCCTCAGTTGGTTCAGATCATATCTCAAAGGCAGAGGCTATGTTGTTGCCACTGGTGAGCAAATATCTGAGCGGATCACCATGACGTGGAGTCCCTCAGGGTTAGATTCTTTGCCCACTACTATTCAACCTGTACATGCTCCCTCTTGGTTAAATCATACATGACAATAATATTGCTTATCACAGCTATGCAAACGACACTTTTTTATACAGATTTACTTATCTCTTTCACCAAGTGACTACAGTCCCTTAGACTCACTATGTCAATGCTTAGAACTTGTATTTGGCAACAAGGAGGAAAGAATAAAAGTTATTGCTCAGTTTGATTCCAGGATTATAAAAGACAAAAACCCAAATCAGAAATCTTGGTGTTTTAATACTCAGATCTGAGCTTTAGCAGCCACATCAAGGCGATGAGTAAATCTGTCTTTTATGATCTCAAACAAAGAGCAAGGCTTAGAGGTCTCATGTCCAGACAAGCCTTAGAGAAACTCATGCATGCCTTCATTTCCCACAGAGTGGACTCTTGTAACTGCCTCTTGTCTGGTCTTTCCAAAAAAGACTGTAAGACAACTTCAGCTCATTCAGAATGCTTTACTTAACTGGTTTCTCTGCACTTTCATCTTTTTACTGCACTCTCTGTATTTTATGTACCGAACTCATTTTAAAATTTCATTTTATTTTACAATTTTATTCTGAAATAAAATAGATGAATTGGGTGGAAAAGGGGGGGGAACAATTGGTGGTATTTAGAAGACTTCAAGTCTTCACAGGTCTGGGACCCTTTTAAAAATACGTACACCACAATAAATACGGATCAAACCTCTTTGATTTATCACAGACATTTTATTTTACAATTTTATGTGTCTTTCTAATGTTTTTCTTTGCCTATGTAAAGCACTTTGAATTGCCTCGGTGTTTGAAATGTGCTATATAAATAAAGCTTCCTTGCCTTTTATGGGGTGCATGTAAGCATAATACAATGCCTTAATTATGCACAGCAGCATATTTGGGGGTGTGCTAAAACTCATTTTACCTTTGAGAACTAAAATGATTAGGGCTTGCAATTTTCAAGTATTAAACTGTTACTTCAACACAAATCTGGTATGATGGCAAGACATAGGAAAGTACAAGTTCATGGGAGGAGAGAAAACGTCAGTCTGCAGTACAGAAATAAAGAATTGTGCTTTCATTTCAATTGTTTATTAAGGTATAAAGCAGGCACATGAATATAAGAAACGTGTGCACTAATAGGTCAGCTCTCAATAACAAAAAATCCACAGCAAAGTAGTTTGATATCACTCATGATTCAAATCCAAACTCAAATACAGCAAAAAAAAACACTGGAAATGCTTGGTTCTACAGTAAAAAGGAATCCACCTGTCAAATAACCATCCTGCTATAGTTCACAGATGTCAAACGAGCAAAACAAAGATTCAGCCCCAAGACCAAAGCAGCAGGATTTCAAAGCCTCACTGTACACCAATGCACCACTATGCAGTACTATGGATGACTGGAAAACAAGCTGCACAGATTCCCACCGTTGTTACCTGATGTAAAAATAAAAAAAAGTTTAATTTTAAAGTCTGCCACCTGCCAACTTGTTTCTAGTTTTTTAATAAAGATTGTGCATTACATGAATTCTTGATTAGCGTTCAAGCTTAAGGACAAGGAATACAAACAATAAGCAGGAGTTTAAAGTCAGTGAAATCACCCTCCTTTTCTCGCCTACATCTAAGCTGTGGAGAGAAAACATATTGATCCCTCAATTTGGACACATCCTCAGATTGTGGAGGTGTTTTGTGTCATTGACAGTTAATGAAGCTTGTCGGCTTTCGAGTACCGACGCAGGGTCTACTCATTGTTTAGCCCACTGGGCACTCCCAGACTCTGAGGAGTCGGGCATGCAGTAAAACAGGATCTGGGAAGAATACTGTCAACTTTGCTTTGAAAAGAAAAGAAAAAACTTTTGATGCTTAAATATTAAGAAATTACATTTAATAGTCCAAATGTTAAAGAGGGTACACATCACTAAGTCATTCAGCACTGGAAATAGTGTTAAAGATCAGCTGAAACTCAGTTGAACTGTTTATAGTGGCATAACAAAGTATGTATAAAGTTATAAAAATGCAGGCATACGTGGAAATATATTGACTTTGGTTCCTTAAGGCTGAACCAAAACGGACTAAAAATCTTACCAGTTAGCCCAGCACATCCAAATGAACTACACTTTTTAAAACTTGTTAAAACAAGGCAGTTTAGATTTTGCATAGTTGATATTTGCAGTACAGAAGGTATTTTGTCATAATCAAACAGCATTAGTGGAAATCACCAGAGACCCCGCAGTATTACTATAAAACTGGTTAGAATACAAAATAATCAAAAGCCTCTTGGAATGAGTTCTTATAACGCCTATGAAATCCACTCCCCTTTTCTCCCATAAAGATGAAAGAAATGGGAACAAAAAAAACCAAAACAACAACCTTTGTCCAGTTGATTTCCCTCTAACTGCATTTTCCAGAGAAGAGACAGTTAATGCTACAGATTAGAGCAAATCTGAATTCATGGAACAGAAATTAAGCAGTGTAGGAATATAATGGGTGGAACAAATATAAAAACAATTTCTTTTTGATAGAATGACAAGCTCTATCTATATATAAACTTATTGGTCATTGGTATTTTGTGTTCTCTTGAATCAGAAACAGCGGAGCCTAGATGCTATCCATGGCTTTGAACTCGCTCAGAGCCTGCACTGGGTTGATATGCTTCTTTTGAGACGATCTCTTGACTCTGTTGGTTTGGCCGTCATCCTGCTTCTCTCTCTTCACCAGGGGCTTCTTCTCAGGAGCTTTCATCCTCCAGGAGATAGCTGGCATATTGAGGGCCTCCATGCCTTTGCTCTTCTGGTACTTAGTGGATGCAACGTAGGAGGCCTTGACGGTGGACACCACTGTGTTCATCAGGTTCTTGGCAGCCTGAATGAGGGACATGGCGCTGTCCAACTGAGAACACCGAAGAGGTGGGAGAGAACACCAAATAAACTGTTAGCCTTGTAAAATGGTGAGAGCAGAGTCTGTTGTTTTCAGATTTACATATGTTTTGAATTCATGTGGAGTCAAAATAAACTGCTCCTGTCTTTCTAGTCTCTTACAGTTTCGTAAGATACTGCAAGTTTTCTGAAAGAAAACCAAGACCAGAGTAGTCTGTACCAAAGAATTAGCGACCTTTCCGAGTTTGTCTGGCATACAAACAGATGTGAACAATTTGAGAATATGGAAAAAGGTCACACTAATTTAATCTCCACAATTTAATAGCCTCAGAGACACTAGTGACCTGTGTCTGGAAGTGTTGAAAGCATGGGCTCATTTCAGCGCTACAGAGAGGAGGGAGGAATTCATTACTTCTTGCACAGAGAGGCAAACTGTTTTAATTATTTGGACTGGCAAATAAGTGGTTAATTAATGCTGAAAATGGTCTGTAAACACTGGCCATGTACAGTGTTATCTTAAGTAGTAAAAAGGAAACATTTAGGCAACATTAGCCCTTTCCAGCACAGAGAAAGCCATTATCTGTTATCTGTTTTCCATATAAAACACAAGCTGTAACTTACAGTGCACCGAATGAATCATAAACTAATCACAGCCAACGCCATTAAATCTTTATATTTTTAATTTATTTGGTAACACCAGATAATTAAACTTGAGAAAGTAGCCAACGATTTCTTTTTGATTTAATGATCTTTCTAGCTAAGAATTTAAAAAGGTACCCTGTGGAGATTTCACAGTAAGCAAACGCAGTTCTGTTTAGAATCATTGTTTCTCACAAAAATGCACTGTGTATCCTTAAGGCTTCAGAAACAGATGCCATTTCCTGCCTCACATTTCTATGCTTTTTCCTTGCGTCAGCTTTCAGTCTACTTGCTCTTCAGAACCAGTCCACAAAAATAGTTTAACTTGACACCCCACATTTCAACCGCTCTACTACTCTTTCCTGACTATGGGACCTTACACAATGAAGATAAGGAGACTGTAGACGGTGTGTCCATGGTTCAAATGATGTTGAACTTACCCCAGAGACAACCAGCTCTCCTCCCAGGTTCTGCACCTCGGCCTTAACTTTGCTGCAGATGTTGAGCTGGTGGCAATACAAGGCAATACGCTGTAGGTAGGCGAGCAGGTCCTGCTTACAGGTCGAGTCGGGGCACTAGGAGAGAGAAAGACAACATGCGTCAGTTAATATTTACGCACCGGGTTTGTGGGTATGATACTACCTGCTTGGTACGTTTTTGCAACTTGCTGGCACCCCTCAATCTGAATATTTATGTAATTCTACAGACGCAGTGGTCTCACACTTTATCAAGATGAGTTAGTAGCAGTGTGACAGGCAAGGTAGACACCCACATTAGGGACACGCTCAGAGCCAAAATGACAAATGCACGCCCACAACCTGGTAGATTGATAACCCATCTTCACAGGGTTAAGCACAATCAAGTCACATAGCATGAAATTTCGATTAGGAGGCAAACAATGCTGTCAATCAATTACTTTCAGGTCTTTTTGGAAACAAAAATACTTGATTAAAGTGTAAACAGCAGCCCTGTTCACAGATTATTGCTTTCAAAATGTAAAAAACTCATCATCCCAGCTGACAGTAGTCGGGATCTTACAAGAGCAAAGTTTGTGAACCGACCATCCTAACAACTTAAACAATGACTTTAAGTGTAAAGGTGTAAACAAACTGCTCAGGGTTGGAAAAGCACTCAAAACAGGCTTACATAAATTCAAGACTACTGTGAGACCATTGGTTCAATACCAAGTTGTAAAAGCCTAATATTCTTGTTTCCAACAAGGTCAATTAAATTAACAATATTGTCAGAAGTCAGCTAGGAACACAAAACAAAATACATTGGAGCCATAAAAAAAAAAAAAATTCTAAACAAATTACCAACTTCAAGAAATCCAATACATTATCATAACACCCACTTGAAAGTGTCAGTGTGTGAAGAGCTTCACGAATACACATCATTTAGCGCTGGCATTCTTCTTGAATTATTTCATCTCATCATAATTAGACTTGAGTTCCACATTGGAACACCAATTCCAATCCCTTTCCTATCTTGCTAAACAAGCCCCCTGCCAGCAGAGTAATTAGGCCACAATACTCTTCATAGCTGCTCATCAAGTGAGAGACGTAAACACCCTGATGGGGCTCTGACGCTTTACATCACATTGTAGATCTCAGCAGAGTGACCTGACACACAAATGGTATGTCAACAATGATCATGACACGGCAAGACGGATAATCAGAGCCTGGCAACTTTACACATCACCTACAACACTAACAACACAGGGGGTGATCATGTGAGTGAGCAAGACAAGAGAACATATTGGCTAAAAACGCAGGTTTTGGCAGGAGCGTGGCCTTCTGAAGGAGGAGTCCTTTGACAGCTGTTAATTGTTAGTGCAGGGGAAGGTGAAAGGGAGGTAATAGCAGCCAATCTTTTAATTGATGGAATCTCTGCAGGATGGTGCTGGCGAGGTCAGTGCTGAAGAACTTAAGACTGTTTGCACGTGTCGAGACAAAACGAAGACACTTCACACTGCACTTTGTTTGGCTATAAGTGAGCATATGACAATTACTACTATGAAAGTGCACTAATCCACAGAAGGTGAGGAAAAGGGGTTTTGACACTTCAAACAGGCTGGGACGTCTGATGCATCTAATCCTGCTGAGTGCGTCAGGATCCCTGGTGTGAGCGTGGAGCGCGCCGCTGAATATAGTGCACTCACTCCCAGACATACAGCCAACCCCAACCAGCACAACTGTGCTCATTCTTACACAGCATGCATCAGAGTGACGGGGTGCTGTAGTAGAATACGGGCACAAAAAGATATTAGCACCACATCCTTTCACAGTACTCAAAGAAACCCATCTTATTTACATACATGAACACAAATGTTCTAAAAGGAAAATTAAATAAATGAAAAGAATACATCACAAAACAAATACAACTAACCCCATTAAAATTATGCATCCTTAGTGGGAGCTCTATACATCCTGTAACAATATTAATAAAACGGACTACGTCTTCACTACCGTCCTCTCCTGATTAATATAAGGATGGGCTAAGTAGCGATGAGGGAAATGTGAGTTGACATTCTATTAAAGAAAAGGTATGCAAGAGGGTATGAGGGGAAAGAGAGCTGGAGGGGGCGATCGTCATACAGGAGAGGACTAATACATGGCTGAGAGAAAATGGGAGAGGGAGGACAGTTAAAAAAAAAAAAACAGGAAAGAACCAGAGAAAAATAAGTTGTTGGAGAAAAGACTAGGATGAAGAGCCAGAGGGGGAACAGTATGGTGAAGTAAATAAGGGGGAGAAATCCAACAGGGGAAATGGGACGTAGACAGGAGGATTCAACTGTAGTTGGGAGAGGGGTGTAAGTAAAAGAGAGAGTGTGTGTGTGTGTGTGTGTGTGTGTGTGTGTGTGTGTGTGTGTGTGTGTGCGCAGATGCACACATGCAGTAGCAAAGACCTGGGATGAGGCTGAATGCAGCAGCCATGCTAATGAGGGCTTGGGGAAGCATTCAGACGGCTGAGAGCAGGGCACTGTGAAAGCATCACTTGTGCTCATACTCAGCTCAGCTGCTGGCTTCACTCAGCACTCAGGAAACTCTGCAAGGCTGCTCTGACTGTGACATGTGAATACATAAGTTGTACAGAGAAGAGACAAGAACACCTTGGATTGTGTTGGTAATGTAAATAGGAGCACTGTGTGCACGATTAACTCGGGTGGTATTCACAGGCTGATCATCGTGACTAAGAAACCCGAGGCCTCTGCTTTTATACTTGTACGTATGAATAATTGATAGTGCAAATAATGTATGCATAATAATATGTAGGTGTATTTTTTCAACATATAGCTTAACGTATCTGCAGGTCATGCAAACACCATAACCCAGCAGTCTTGTTGGAAATCACATGCAGCCTCACCGTCTAAACAATGCCATTTCCATTTCACAAAGCAGAATTTGCTGTAGTGAGTTAAAAGAAACAGATCTTGTTCACACTGAGTGATGATCTCCTCTAATAGTGACTTCAACCATTAGAAAAAAAAAAAAAAGGGTGGTCTTGTCTGATTGCTGCTGTAAAATGTTCCTATAGCCTGATGATGCAGGCCTCTGCTGTATGGCCAGTTAACCTTGCTCGGTCATCTACTATTGAGAGATGGCAAAGCAGGAAGCGGGGCACTCGAGACTTCATCACACAACTCTGTAAATTTCTTTCAAGGCAAACTAATAGAAAAGGTGAGTCACCATCTTTCAAAAGAGAGCCAGCAGCACAGGTAGAAATGTCAGTGATTCTTTTGGAGTTGTTCTCGTCTCTTCTCTGCTGGCTTTAAGTGCCTTCTCAAAAAAAATACAGATGAAACATCAAAGTTGGGTCACAGGGTAGCATATCATTATTCAAATGTTCTAATTGAGTCTCTTAAGTAACAATGCTTTACATGACTTTTAGTACATTGCATATTCATGAGGGTCTCGCTTTATAAGTGTGTGGGTAGCTCTTCCTTAGTTTTGCATACCATTGCATTTAAGATGTTACTCTAGAGAAGGTTCAGAGTACAGTCTCAACAAAAGCAAAAATCTCTTTCATTAACAACACACAGCCGACAAAATAAGAAAAGGAAATGAGGCGGTAAGAATGATAAAGCAGGATGTTGAACAAAAGGATTTCACTGTGCTGTGTGTTGGGAAAGGGTCCATGATATAAATGATGATCAGGAAGGTCAGGTCCCATCATTGGAAATGCCATGCAGTTCTACTGAATTCTATTAAACAGAGCAAGAGAGAGAGAGGTAGAGCCACTGTGATTCTGCCGCCGCCGCCCAGCACTGACCTTTCAGGACACATCACCCAGAGGAAATGCCAATTTTCAATATTTACCGACACGGCATCATTCTAATGTGCCGCCGCCAGCAACCTGTTGGGGAGTGCCACAGGGTGGTGAGGTTAACATTTGTACATAGCTATTGCTTTTCAGTAACTTCCTGTTGTGAGAAAAGTGATAGTCCCCCATTGTTCTCAGATCCAAGAAAGGTGATTTTGAGTTTTCATTGGAGGGACTTTGCCTGTTGCTTTATCCTCTGGCTTTTGGCCTGGTTATTTGAGATCCAGATAAAATACAGCTGAACAGAATACATTTTTATTTCCAAAAGTATACTGATAAATATGGCTGAAATCTATAAATCACCCCATATTATAGGATACTGACAGCCCAATTTATTCTCCTGCCACAGTTTAAAAGCCAAGCTCAGACAAACACAAAAACGTTCATTCGGGCGAGCTTCAACGTGTGGTGTTGTGGCTTCATTTTCATTGCTCAAAGGGAAAAAACAAATCCCAAACCTTGGATCAGCCAGCACATTTCACCATGCAGCTTTACTGCGCTGTCATATAAAACATCTACCAGTGGGAGAAAAACAACAACAACAAAAACTGTAACATTTGTGTGTGTGGTAGAGAGTTGTGGATAATTATCTGTGCCTAACCTGCGAAAGGACCTTCTGGACAAGAAGCCAGCGGGAACCTTTAAACACCTCAAAACTGCCACAGGGATGCAGAGATACATATGTTATAGTGTGCTGACTGGAAAACAAAGCATTGGGAAAAACCATTGTGTTACTTTAGGTTGAAACTGAAGTAGAAGATTGGGCTACGCAGGGACAGGAAATGAACGATTCCAAGCTTTAGTCCATAGACACTTGAATAAAAAATAAAATGCAACATAAAAAGTGTTTAATATATTATACATAATTTAGTACTCGAAAGCAGTGGCAGTGAATATGATAGTGAAAAATGACTGAAAAGTATAAGTGAAGATAGACGAGCACTTCAAAAGCACTGTGTTAGACCTTTGATGAAGTTGACTATGCCGGTGTTTTCTGTGCACAGCCTTGTTAATGGGCTTTACAGTTAATGTGCTGTACATTAGATTTTGTCCGTCTGGTGCTGATTCGGTTACTTGTTGATGGCCAAATATAAATCTGCCATGGTCTATCAATCAAGATCCATTTCAAACAGAATGATGATAGGCCAGCTCTCTTCTCCTCACTGCATCTGCTAAAAAGATGTTCCATATTTGCGTGGGGGGCAATTCAATCACACTGGAACTTGAGAATGTTAATGTGACATTGAAGCAGACAGAGTCTCCAGGTACGACAGACGGAATTCAAGCTGGGGGCAAGCCAAAAAGACTGACTTTAGAGGTAACCACAGGGACCAATTAAATTGCACTCATCAATGTTTAATGCTTATGCTGCACCTGTCAGTCAGGCATTTCACTGTAGTACTTGTAAGCTAAACTGATAACTTAACATGGCTGCTACCGAACAGGAAAGTACAAACAGGCATAGTAAAAAATGCTTCTGACGTTTTGACATTCAGACTGACTTTTATGTGGACCGACCTGTTACTCACTTCACTTGATACCCAACTGCTCAAAGAAACCTCAGATTTACTATACACCTAAGGCTTTCAAAGCTTTCAAAAGATGCATTTAATAGCTATACACCATTTAACCTGCCCAAATCACAGTCATCCATTCCTCTCCTGAAGCGTCTGTCCACAGGTAAGGAACCAAAAGCTTTATACAACCATCTCAATGGGACGATGGCTGTTATTTCAATGTTCCTTCAACCGGATCTCCACCTTTAGGAGCTCTTTGGTTTCCAAAGGCAGCTCTTTTAAGACCAAACTCCTTTTAATGGGTCTTCAGGATTATTTGTTGGGCTGAACTGCAGCTGACCCTTGAACTGCTGAGCTGAGAATTTGCAGTCTCTCCTGGTGATTTTTGCTCCTCCACTGCAGTAGGTAATTTACAACCCTGTCTGCTGTAAAGAGTCCAGGGCCAGAGCCGGGATTAGACTGTGACCAGCAACAGAGCCCATGGATCACCATAAATCTCCGCTGATTGAATGCAAATTGGAAAAGTACACTTCGTATGTCAGTATACATCATGAGAATAAAGCTTGCACACCACACACACAGCAAGCACATGCCCATTCTCTAAATATGCAAGCCCCTTTTTATGTGCATGTGTTTGTATGTGTACATGCAAGTGTTTGTAGTGAGCAGGCAAGCAGCAGAAATTTATGGACTACACAGTGGCTAACACATTTGCATTATAAATCTCAATTACATAGCATTATTTGTTTACCAGCCTGCTCAGATGGAATTTTCATAAGGTACCCTGCAGAGGAGGCTCATAAATTCTTAATAAACTGCAGTGCAGACCTTTGTACAGCACTGACCTAAATCCTGCAGCTCATCTCTGCACTACACTCATTTCTTTAAACTTTAATAAGGCTCTATTACACATATTTAACAGTTTTTCAGAAACCCCAAACTAGACAGTGTCCACCTGCGCATCTCTGTTGAACACAATATGCACACGTATCAAAACATGCCATGACACAGTCTTGCAAAGGAAAATGTGGGGTGAGATGCTGGGCTATCAGTCTGGGACCATCTGCCGGTGTTTTATACGAGGAGTGAACCCTCATAGGCCCTCCAGGCCAGAGGCACAGAACACAAGTGATTAATATGCCTAGGTTAATGAGCAGTCCCAGCATTACCTTTGCTCCTCTGACTCTCCGTCAGTGTGTGCGCATCGTGGGGGTGATTCTCTTAACTATTGCTACTGGAATCTGTAGACCATCCCAACATGCCATGCCTTGGCTGTAAGTGGGCCTGTGGCACCTCCTGCTTTGTTAAGAGATATGACCCTAAATATAAACCGCCTGCGTAAATAAATAAATGTAATAAAAAAAAACTGCCACCTGGCAATTATACTGCTAATTAAAAGGCGAAGCACTCTTAATGGATTCATCTCTCAGGAGGGATGTTACTCTCTCCACACAAATGCACTCCCCCCTCTTCTTTCTACCTCTCATATCTCCCCCCATTCTCCTCCCCTTTATACCATGTCCATCCCTGGGAGCCCTGGCTGATGTGTTACGAATGAGCATCGCCTGGTCTGCTAGTGTTTTGGTCTCTGCTGAGAGAGAAGGGCTAAGAGGGACAGCTGGATGGGTTCAGAGGCTGGAGGGGTCCTCACTCTTGGCAAAGACTTGCGTTCATACAGCCAAAGCTGTTCATTTATTCATACTTTGAGTGCTTCAAATCCCCAAATCCCCTAATAGTGTACACACACAAACATACACATACGCAGAATAAAAGATAGAGAAACGAGTACCTACAAATAGTTGAGGATGGGAGAATAAAATAGTCGCCCAAATCTAACACATCCATACACATGTGCTCGCAGAGAGGCGGGCCAGCCAACAGACGTGTTCGGATGTAGGCACATACGCACGCTCACGCACCTGCACAGTTGCCCATCTGTTTTCTTTGGGGGATAACACTGTTTTCATTAAAGTGAATAAGCATCTTCAAAAGCAGCAGTGAGGCATAAGAAAGTCACTTTCCAGAACGGCTTATTCCCTATTCGGATCATTCGGATGCAATTGGGTCAGAACAGATCAGACTTTGACTTTGTGATAGACGTGGGCCTGTAATATTATGGATCCGAGGTCAACTTAAATAATACATCACACGTGCAGGGCTCTTTTAGGCCAGCAGCGGATGTCAGACTATGAGGAAGAGATCTGTACAGAAAGCTAAATGCAGATGTTTCCTGTGTGTGAAGGCATAATTGAAAGACCTGGTCATACACCAATACAACAAAAAGGTACTTGATATACCTCTTACATCTACTTTGAAGGTGAGCTAAATTTATGCAAAATGTTTTATTAGTGTGGGCAGTTTTTCCTTTGCCAATATCAGTACATGCAAAGGATACTTCACAAGTGCCCCAGCAACCTCAACAAGTTTCTTCTCATTACACAAAACAACCAGTAGAAAAAAAACCAGGATATAAAACTACATAATCCTCAGATCAATTATTAACCACTGCCTTGTGAAGGCAAACCTGCATGTTTAGAGACAAATGTTTACCTATGGTGCAAAATAGATCCAAACAGATGTGTTAATGACCAATGCCTAGCATTTCAATCCATGTGTTGTAGTCAGACATGAAACACTCAATTTGAATGAACTCATTATTTAACAAAAGAGGCTTTCTGCTGTTATACGTTTTGCCAACATATCAGTAGAGATGTCAACAAAACCGGGGGGGAAAAAGAGACTGACAATGCCTCTAACGTTATCGAAATTGAAATCTTACGACAAACATCTAAAGCGTGTCTTCCTGAGAGTGTATTCTTAGATAGGAGTGGAAGAAACCCACAGCAGGTACATCTAAACCACAAAAGCAACCAATGGTTTTTGCGGGGGAAGACGTCAATCTGACAACCATGTCTCGGTGCAAACATCACACTCTTCCATGATTTAGCTACAAAATGTATACATATTGCAGACACAGAGGCAACAAGTCTCTGCCTATAAGAAGACACATGAATAAGTTGGGGGATAAATAATGTACAATGTCTCCCTGAGGTGTGGTACAGTGCTAGTATTTAAGTGAAATATGAGGCCATAGATAATTGAATGCGTGTTTCCCTATGTCAAGGACCATAGTCTCTGGGGTAAAGGATAGATGTGGAGACATGATGGATCGGGAATTGGGGAGTGGGATGGAAGAGGAAGATGGAGGGAGGGAGTGTTTGATCCTAAAAGAAATTGGTAAAGACTGGTAAGGGGCGTCTCATGAATAACACAAATCATAGCAGTTGTTAACATCTGAAGGGCTCTGCTGTGCGAGCATTTTACTTAGATTTGCTCCTAAACAAGCAAATGAGAAAGTATATAAAAAATAAATAAATAAGAAGCATTTGTGTAAAAAGAAATCACATGTACTGAAAGTTGTTTTGTGACTGTTTATAGACACGGCTTAAAGTAATAAGAGCACAGAATATTCCAAAAGAAAAGTTTGCCTCCTATTCTAAGTCTTTCAACTCTAGCTTACACGCAACGCTGTTAAGGACCACATTAAAAAACAAAAGGAAGGGGTGTCAAGACACAATCTGTATGAAAGCTTTGCTTTTTTAAACTCGGTGTGCGCACAACAGCAAGCAGCCATGTCTGTTCCTTCAGTAACAAGAGCGCTGAGAACAAGTTAAACAACTTTACTCGGCTCTGGCAACATGTCAACTTGCATACCGTAGTCAAAAACATTCGTGACTTAGCAGATAGTAGATTTAACTTCTGAGGTAAATTAAGGATCATCAAAATGATGAACTGCACCCCATACTTAAACAGGACTAGTGGTGTCTGTGCCCTGGCCTTTTAACACAGCTGTTTTACATAGGTCGTATTACTTGAGCAAATTCTGAGGTTTTCCATGTAGCAAACTAATACATTTCTAATTATATACTGGGGTCGCTGGCACAAAGGCGGAGTGTAAATCAAACCCTTTGGAGTGGAGGTTCATTAATGACTTACATTGTCAGCGATGGTGCGGCCCAGCTTGTCCATTCTTGATCCTGCCTCTGCAATTTTCTTTGCGGCGCTGATGACGTCAGATGTATTCTTTAGTGGCCCTTTCCCCCTGGGGAGAGAAAGTGTTAAGATCAGTCACTGTTTCTGATCTAGTGCAGCTTCATTCAATATGCAGGAGCAGCGGCTCAGTCACCGAGCGGCTGTTTGTTTTGGAAGGTCGTTTTTCTTTTTTTCAGTCAGAGGCAAGTATAGATAGAGAAGCATGACTTATGGGAAACATCATAGAAATGCATATGTATGGCTGGTGAACGGATGACTCCACACACAAAACACAAACACACTCTGGCCCTATATTGTTCCGTCAGAGCTGAGAACGTTTTATAACTAATTAAATACAGATAGTCAGTGTTCAATCTCAGGGATGTCCTTTCATGAATGGGACCATGGTAGTACCATCGCCCCACATAAAAATACGGTGCTAAACTTGTTTCTTACAAAATATATAGGTAAGATTCAATTTAAAAAGGAACCGGTAGCACCATCATACTCCAAGGAAACCCTGATTCATGAGGCCATCACATTATGGCGGTCACCAGTGCCATATGCTTTTCTACCACAACAGAAATTCTCAGTTCAATCTATTTGGCCGCCTTTTATTCAAGCAGCTTTGAAGGGTTTATTAGAAGGAGAAGAAGCAAATTGGATTTGTTTCATGTCTGTTGGAGGAGAAATATTGGTTGCCCTCACACACACACACACACACACACACACACACACACACACACACACACACACACACACACACACACACACACACAC
>JAVQJD010070916.1:0-20950 GCA_036023655.1 Nannoperca australis | reverse complement strand
TGGGCCCCCCCCCCCCCCCCTGTGAGAATGATGTCAGACAGCTCTGCACAAAGACCGCCGACCACCGCAGCAAGACTCTCGTATAACCTCTATTCCATCGACTCACTTGGTGCCAGTTGGAAAGAGGGAGGAGAGAAAGTGAGAATCACACATCAAATAACATCTTCATCCCAGTTTATTCCTTGCTTAGTTGAGGCTTTGTGCCCGGGCTAATCACCTCTCAAACATTATCCCATCTCATAATGACTGTAATCACTATAAACACAATGCATGAGAAACTCTCAATTGCCCCTAAGTGTGAATGTGTCCGTCTACATGTGTTAGCTCTGTGATGCAAACCTATCCACAGTGTACACAGCCTCTCAAGCGTGCTGGGACAGGCTTCAGTCTACTGTGTCCCTGAAAAGGATTATCAGTTTAACATCTCCTTTCCACATCTAGCACAATATAAATGTTTAATACATTCTGACTTTTCAATACCTAGTGAATTAGGAGGTAAAAAATTAGGAGCTTGGGTTGAGCTCATTTTGTTCCATTAAGTATTCACAGGGCGGAAAACCACACATGGCTCGGATGCAGAAGTTTGAAAACCGCACTCACTTAAATGCATCGCCAGCTGACAAAAGCAAGAAAAATGATGTTTGCTCAGTTTCTGATTGCTCCACACCAAGCACAGGGGCTTTTCCACAGATGGTTCTCAAAGCACAACTATACTTACTATGCTGTGGGGCTTTTGTCCGTGGACAGTGAACGAGAAAGAGGTGAATAAAAGGAGGAATATTTATATTAGAGAGGGGCAGCGGTTTAAAGTAGCCTCCTGGTACCCCTCAAATTTATGGGGCATGAGTTATTACTCACATTTATGACCAGGAACAGAGGTATGGGGAAAAATATAAATTAGAGAGCAGTGCCTGTCTGGACAATGTTAATAATTAGGGCGTTAAGAAAGGGAAAGTGAAGAATGGGTCGAGGCAAGAGGGAAAAGCGAGGTGAGTCTGGTCATGAGGTGGAATAAATGAGCTGACTCTGAGAGCCTTTTTATGTAATGATGACAAGCTTGAACAAATCTCAAGTGCTCCACCTTTGACCCCTGACCACCTGCTGGGCTATTAAACAAACCCAGAATCAGGACTCTCGCACCCCCTTAAAAAGTAAGGCTTTGAAATATTACACAGGAAATCAGTGTATATGTCGGGGGATGTGTGTGTGTGTGTGTGTATCAGTCTTCACCTTGACCTGTCCTATCCCTCCTCCACCTAACATAACAGCGCTTGGCTAAACCGTGCGATTACATGTCGTCTGCTCCTTGTTATAAACCTGGAGATGTCCAAGACACATTTCCTCTGGGAAATGTATGCTCTACGCTGCACAGAATAAAAACAAAAAAAAATCACCATCTGTTTGTTAAATTATCAAATCAGCACCAATTGTTCCTATTACAATTAGTTCAGTGACAAATATCCATAGCCAATTAAACTTAGCCAAAAAGAAAAAGACTAGAACATATTCTAGAAATGTAACCAGGATCAGGTGAGACTAAAGCTTTTTAAATGGAATTTAGTGTATAATATGAAAACCAAATGGTCTATTAAATACGCATGCATAATCAATTGGTAGTGGTAAATCCACTACTACACAGCCTCAATAAGAAAAAGATGTTACAGGAGTTTTCCAAGATGTCCATGAAATATACTGACGGTATTTTATGGTAAAAATGTCAAAAACAGAATGCAGATATCTTTAACTGTGGGGTTTAAACTGTATGTCACTTCAAAGCCAGTGAATTTCCTTATGAAGGCAAAACGATCCTGAGTTTGGATGTTGATTTCAGGACTATGCCCATGTCACTTACATAGTTCACCTAGCTCGCTACCTATAAAAGGAGTGCTAAACAGTACGCTAAAGCTCGTCCATGGAAAGCCAGAACATCGAGGCTGCTTTGTTTGGAAGCTGCTCGTGTTATTTTAAGCAACAAAGGGGGACTGAAAACACAGTTGTGAGTCATACTTTAAAAACCATCAGCCCTATCAGCAAACGTGATATCAACCCAAGAATATTTGTTTTGGTAGGCGTTTTACACTGCAAAACCCAAAAGGTGTCTTTACCTATTTATGGTTATTTCTTTGGAAATACAAGTGGAACAAGCAGAAACGTGCAGGACCAAAACACATAAAGAGGGCTCTGAATAAGATCTATTGTACGAGTACAGATAGAAGATGATGAAAGGTGCATGCATGCAACGCTCACTTGCTCGACATGTAGTTATACCAGTCCTACCTGCTAGTTCATACAGGCAAGGTTATTTCTGCTCCTCTAGGGCATGTAAACAAACTGAGTTCACCGTCTCCAATCACTGGAGTGTTCCCTGACCTTTTGGCGCCCATTGGGAGTTGTTACTGGCTACGAGAGGAAGATCTGTCTCAACAAAAGCCAAGTGTGTCACATCCTGACCGTGCCCTACATCCTCCCTCATAAATGCTTGATTAATCAGGAAATTTTACTCATGAGCCAGGCAAATGTCCAAAACTCTCTTGAGAGACAGGACGGGTAAGAGTAGCGAGAACATTTTGAATGGGTTCAACAGCCAGACGTCCCCTTTGCACTCAAAAGAGTATCGGATTTTGTGTCATCATTTCCTCTTGTAAAGCAACCCAACGACGGTATACACAAGTACTTTTCTGCAAAGAGCTCCAGTGATAATAAGCAGTTACTTTATATTACATAATACCTGTTTTAGACTCACTAATGCAATATACCACAAATGCAGAAGTTGAAGTATCACATTTTGATAAAGGTGAGTCAACTAAAGCACCATAAGAAAATCCAGTATCATTGTCATCGTTACTCACAAACCTCTGATCTCATTATCTTCTCGGTGAAGCAATGGGAAGCAGGCTCGTTATGGGAAAAGAATACCTGTCACACAGATCCATAGGGAGCACACATACACATTAACTCGCTGATTCACTCCAAGACAAGAGTCAGACAGAAAGCTGCCTCAGAGGCAAAAGCTGACCTGTAGCCCATCAGTCTGTGTATTTTCTCAGAATTCACATGTCCACACAGGAGGACAGAGCAGGAATGCAGACTACACCCTACTCATAAACAGTGGATTTGCTTGGGAAAAGAAGAAGGGGGTCTTGGCTGTTTAAAAATTCAGGGGCTTTCTCTTCGAGTGAGTATTGCCCTGGGTAAAGCTTGAATGGGCATAGAGATAACCTGGTCACTTCATTGGCCCAGGTCCAAGCAAAGTGCATGCTAGCTCTGTTTAGCAAACACATATGGTCGTATGACAGAGTCTACCTTTTAGTCTGCCACAGACCCCAGAGCTCTCTATTAATAATCACAGCACTAATGGAACACACAACAACCAAAGGCAGACACAAACTATTGTACTAATCTGTCTGATTTTTTACCATTGTTTCAGTTCATCTTTAATGGAATTGCCCAATATGTCTTTTATCTTTTCTTATTGTACCTTGAAACTCTTAATACAACAACGATTTACACCTGAAACTGCCTGTATTTTGACAGTTAGTAGATTTAAAATGTACACCACTTCAAAGTTGTACACTTGAAAAAACACAAAAGTGTATTATATATTAACAGTTCGCCTGTGTTAACCTTCAGGAATCCACATAAAGCTACTGCAAGCACCAGAGAGACTTTAAGACATCAACTTTCCTTTGCTGTACAAAAAGAAAGGAGGCAGTTAAAGACACAGCCAGCTCCTGACAGACATTCTTCCTGAGGGAAGAGAGTGGAGAGTGGAAACTTTGCTCCACTGAGAAAACCAGGTGCCAGTGCTTAGATTGCAGGCAAAACCAGACTGGCGGTCCATTTTTAAGAAAAGTTCTTCAACCGGTGCAGATCTGGGCACCGCAAAGGAGCAAAACAAAGGGCGGAAGTATGTTCAGTGCAGAGGCAATCGAGAATTTCACTGGACAGGATATCTAAGTGACTTCCAGAAGTTTCCTTTTTTTGAGGTTTCCTTGCTGCAGTGTAAAGAAAGCCTCAATAAAAATCTTATTTAGGGATAAAGGAAGATCAAAACTTACCTTTATGCATTTAGAACTGTACTGTTGACTAATAACCAAAATACTGCAAGGAAGCATTAAAAAAAGCATATGTCCTGTGATTCGTACAGTATACATTATTTTTCGTGTTTGTGTGCATGGGTGTGTGTGACAGCAACCAGGTCATGTGACCGACTATTGAAAGCAGATAGGCCTGAGTACGGGTCACCAGTCCCTAATCCAATAAATCCATCTTCCACATACTGAACAATAAGAATTGGCTGTTATCAGATCTATTCAACCAAACAAATGCATGAGAAAACGGCAGGGATGGGGGGGGGTCCAGAGTGTGTCGTGCCACCCTCATATGACAATCAACCACATACTGAGTGGCCAACGTGTTTCTCATTAAAAAGCAATCTTTCGGCACTTAGAGCAGTTAAACTACCCTGCCTTCAGCCACTGGCAGAGTGAAGTTTTAATTGCAATTGTAGAGGCTCAAAACACCTCATCCTGCTGCAACGGGCCTCCACTAATAGAGCTTCAAAGGCTGTTTCTGACAGGAGGGGTGTGTTTGTCTAACAAAAAGACAAAAGCCCTTCATTCACATGACTCAACTCTCCCCTGGCTTTGAGCTGCAAGGAAAATAGAAAAAGGGGGAGAAAGGGATGAAGCAACAGAGGAAAGGGTATACATAAAAGGAAAGAAGGATCAAAAAAGGAGGAGACGGGTGGGTACGAGAGGAGAATGAAGAGAAATGCAGAGGTCAATAGAGCAGAGGGAAAGAGGAAAGAAGACAGAAAGGACTGAGGAGAGAATGGGCTTTTGTGGGGGTGGATGTGATGGCTTTGTAGGGCATGCGTCTCCAGGGTGCCAAGGGGCCCCAGTCTGGTGGTACTGGGGTGGAGGGAGGACAAGATCTGGTGCTGCTGCAAAGGAGGAGGAGGAGGAGGAGGATGGGACAAAAACAGGGCCCGAGTCTAATCCATCCGCCCCTCTCCCTCCCTCTCTGCCCTCTCTTTCTCACACAGACACAAACTCCCCCAAATCCCTTTTACCAGAAGTCCTGCTGACTGTAGCCAGTCACCCGAAGGGCAGTTGACATAACAACCCCCTGGGTACTCATGCCTGCACTCTGCTTTGGCTAAGTAACTGACACTGTAAAAACTGTACTGACCTGGTGGGGACGGTGCTTCCATTCTCACTAGACAAAGAAAGTGTGCTGCTTCCTGTCCTTGAAATCTTTGTCAGTGAGGGGGACAACAGCATATGTCATTCAAACTCAATAAAGCCATGAGGTTTAACACAGAGAAGCATCTGTGTTGTCCTTTTTTTTTTTTTTTTCAGGCTGGCTCTTTGTCCCAGCCTTCCAGTTCTCTGTTTGTTGCATTCAAAAGGAGCCATTAAATGTGACGTATGGCAAAGCAAACAGGCAAACTCACACAGAAACACACTGCGGCGCACGCTCACAAACTACTGAGGAATCGCATAATAAAAGGCCGACTGAAATACACACTGGCTCTGCAGCATGGCTGCAATCGTGGAAGCTGGAGTGTGGAGTGGGAAGGGTGGGGTTTAAACGGCTTTATCTAGCTGGGGGATCATATGCAAGCATACAGGCACATACACAACACACAATGTGTTACATTGGATTTCCTTCAGAAAGTTAATGTGGGCCAGAAACAAAACAGCCACACAGTATTATTTATTTATTTATTTAAATGGGACAGATGTACTGTAATAGCTACAGTTAAAGCACCTACTCTCACAGGATTTCCAGCCTTTGTTGCACCCTGACATACGGGAAGCATTGCCTCACTACAGTAACATTTCAGGCCCATTCAAATTGCCCAATTTTGATGGAAAGAGTGAGAAATCTGCAAACTGACCGAGGCATTCAGCAGTACACTCAATCAAAGCTGTTTCACCTATTTTAAAACTTGAACTAGGCCTGTCATTTTGAGTAGAACTGATGTTTTGTTTCAATCTTTTTTCCTCTTCCATGTGAATTTCCAGTATTTACGACGCTAGTTCCTGAAGCCACTTTGTGCTAAATGTGCACAATCCGTCACTAAATTAAAAAAGCTGCTGGTGAGGAAGGTTTGACTAACAAATTACTTTTTAAAGTACAGACATCAATGCCTAGAAAATACCATAAAATGCTCAAAGTAAAATAGTGCTGTAACTCAAAAGCATGCATCTCCTAATATTTTTTGGGTAAACACAGAACATAGTGGTTTCTACTGTTGTTGTTGCTCACAGTTCACTACAGAGCTACAGAAACATCTCTCCATAGAAACCATCTAATGCGATTTTTTCCGCTTGTCAACAACTTATCAACATGGACTTCATCCCCAGAATGGCCGTCTGTAAGATACAGACAGGACTGAACAGAGAGGGTGGGTGTGGGGGTGGGGGGGAGAGATCAGTGGGGTGGAATGTCTTATCCGGAGAATCCTGCTAGTGGGGTTTCTCTCTCCCGGCTCTCTGGTGTCCGCTGTGCAGAGCAGACACCATCTGGCCAGCTGGGATGCTACTGAGCAGGGGGTGGAGGGGTTAAGGGGTGGGGTATCCTGTTTAGCAGGGGGATGGGTTATGGCTGAGAAATGGAGAATTAACAGTAGTGGTATTAACCATTTAATTCCAACTAAACTCTCTTATGTGAACCCCCCCCCCCCAAAAAAAATGGATAAGTAGCACGAAAACCATTGGGGCCATTAGCCGTTCTGTATCCTGTAATATTAAATGCTTAAAATACTGTCTAAATGTCTAATGAGGAATTGATTCATAGTGTGGACTGCCTCTTCATATGGTATTACAAGAACGAGAAAACAAATATGCATGGGCAGTGGGTTTGTGTCAAGTTTAAAGGATAAGTTTGGGGAATGCGCTTATTCGGTTTCTTGACAAGAGTTAGATGAGAAGACTGATACCACTTTCATGTCTGCATGGTAGATATGAAGCCAGTTAGCTTAGCTTAGAATAAAGGCTAGAAACAAGGGCGAACAGCTTGCCCGGCTCTGTCCAAAGGCCTGCAAGCGCCTCTAAAGCTCACAAATTTACATGTTATAGTAGTATAAGTATAAGTTATAAGTAGTATAAGTTCGTTTTTTGGGGCGAGTTATGTGTCAGAGTATGTATTGGCCACGACCAAGCCACCACCTTAAGTAGTCCAGCAGATAACCCCTTCTGTAAATCCACAACTTATTGTTTTTACACTTTGGTTTTTGTAATAATTAAACAATCAAGCTACAACATGTTAAATATTAAGCTTTAGAGGAGCTGGTAGGTGGATTTTGTTCCCTTTGGAGAACAAAATCAGTCTTTATGCTAAGCTAACTGCTAGCTTCACTTTTACCATACAAACATTAGAGGTATCAATCTTCTCATCTAACTATCAGCAAAAAAGTGAAAAGGCACATTTTCCAAAATGTCTATTACTTTAAGGTTATTTTAGATGATGCTGAAAGACGATGTTTTGTTGTCGATGTTGCAGGTTGCTGATAAAAATGTCCCCTTTATTGTGATCGACTAACCAGTCTCCTGAACAGATATTCACATTGAGCCAACCTCAAAATACAATGGGTTCCTCAATCCCTGTGAAGCCGACATTTATGGCACTACAGCAAACATGTCTGAAATCCTAGACTGTAGATTACATACAATTTACTGGCAATAAAACTATTAGATTACTCACTTCCCTGTCAACCATACATCCCTTATTTAGCTAGCATTCAAATGTTACTGTGCTTAAACACAATGCTTTGACTATATCCCTACATAATGGCCCACAAAGACACATTTGTTTGTGCATGTTTTATTAATGGATGTTTCATGGCAACATCTGTCACTCACATGGCAAAGGCAATAAAAAACCCTGGCTGACATGCACAGAAAAGGCTGACCATAAACACACTTGTTTTGAATGCAGATTCAAAACACCCTCCTTTTATTTTACCCTCCCTATTTTATTCTAAGGCTTTGCTTTCGGTTGACGATGGGGTCAAATGAAATTCTGCTCTGGCACGGAGATAAAACAAAGTGAAATGTAGTATGGAGAGAGGCCTAGTGCTTCCCCTGCGCATGGAAACTATTATGTGTGCGCAAATCGAATGACACTCTTAAGTATAACCATATGTTTATGTGCCATGCAAATATTACACTGGAGTCATTGAAGTGGGCCTTGGCTGTGCACTCGCTGACCAAATACAGTTAGCGTCTTGGTGATGAAGCTGGAAGCGGTCCACTCTAACTGCTAGCTGGGTTTATAAATATGTCTTAGTGGAGATTAGCCTGAGGGTAACCCCTAGCACTCTTCCCTGTGGAGTTCCTATTGCTCACATTGTCACATCCTTTCTGTTTTATATAAATATTTGTACTGCAGAACGTCTTGGCTGTGCAGCTGACATCAAACCCTTCTGAGAGCTGAGGAGGGAGGATAGGTCAGACCTTGAGAGAGAGGAGGAAGAGATGAGGTTGGGTGGGTGGGTCTTGTGCCTGATCTTTCAGCTGCAGCATGTTACTTAACCATTGAGTAACACACGCAGGTGAAGCTTGAAGACTGAAAATGCTCAATTAAGATACAAATATCTACTATAATACATAAATGCTTCCCTTACTTTATTTAAAACATCTTCATAGCTTGTGTAGAAATTTGACATAAGGCTAAAGGGGTGCTGATTCTTAAGTCTATCTCCTCCACTCTCTATTTGCAGGTGCAGCAATGCATAATAGCAGAATGATCCATAAAAACAACAGAAGAGAAGTAACTATTCTCCAAAATAATGTAGAAAAGCAATCAAACATCACATTGCTGATCCAAAATAGATATAAAAGTAAAACTTTGCTAGTTTTGAACTAAACTGAGGCAATCTGGGTGCACAAATGTACTTATTTTGGGCCTTTCCCTCTTAGAGCCTCGTTAAAAACCTTAATTACCCATTTAAATCTAATTTACAATCCTAATTTAACAAGAGGGTTTTTCACATCCCTTCAATTACTTTTCAGCTAGGCAACACTCTGTGGGAGGTACATTCACTCAGTGCACCAAACTAAATCTCAAACTTACACCTTCATGATAGAAGGCTGACAAAAACAGCTGCATAGTGTACATAAAAATAGCCCAATGAGAGACAATGAACTGATCTGAAGCTTTAGGAGGATGGGAAGTCAAAAAACAACAAGTCAACGCTTAAGTGGAACCGTTTTTTAGGGTGAAGTCAGTCAGTACTGAAGCCTGCACAGTGGAGGCGGACAACATTTTTTTAGTGTTGATTGCTTTTCCACCTAAGCTATTCCTTCTTTATCTCAAACTGCTCAGAAAACAAAGACCATTCTAGGCCAGGGGGGGATTTTTTTACACTGTGATTCAGATCCTTGAACACTATAGCCATGTAATATAACTGTTCCAGGAACTGAAACTTGATCCACACTTGAACCTATGACAACTTGCTCTGAAGAAAAAAAAAAAAATAGAATAACACATTGATGTTTGAATGTCAAACAAGACAAGTCTCTGCAGCGGGAGCCCTCGTCCACAGCACGCTCCTCCACCCTCCAAAAACCCTCTCGCTAGAGTTGAGTAACAAGATCCCTGCAGGCAGGGGTAACACAACGCCACTCCCAGACTGACACGAGGCGTTCAGGTGAATGATAACACTTACCACAACCACATGAAGCTCACTCCTGTTCGACAACAATGGAGCGTCTGTCTGTTTGTTTGGGGTCTTTACATGGTCCAAAGAAAAAGCATGTAAGGAGCAGCAGAATAGGTGGGAGAGAAAAAATAAATAATGACAAAAGCCACTCCCTGCTCATACACATTCTGTTCCAGCTGCTCTGCATAGGCTGCATGTTGCTCGGTGGGGGCTGTGGTTTGTCCATCAGCTTTGTGTTATTTCCCAACACAAAATCAGTAAGACGAAGCAGCATGCTCTGTTATTAATGAGCTACAGAGTAACCCAAACATGTGCCGTCCTGCTCACTATCTGACACGAAGACACAGAGTATGTCTTATCAAGGCATGCATCAATTGTCTTTCTTGCTCAATATCAGATGGCTGAGGAAGGTCTTGGGAAACCTGTTGTGACACAGGTTACTGAGACACGATACAGTGGGAAAATTACAGTCTGGCAAGCCTCAAATACCATAGCCCTTGCATATGAAGCTTCAGTCATAGAAAAGTGACAGTTACTCTTTAAATGATTGATAGCACACTCTTTTTTGTAAGGTAAGTGAGTGAAATCCTTGGGGGACACAAGTTTTACACTTTAACACAGTACACTTTGAAGCTACATTGTAATGAACTTCCAAATGATTTACTTTTTCTCTCTAATATTACATTATTTTGAATATAGACATTTGAATTCACAGCCTGGTGACAAGTGCTAAGAGCCAAGCCCGGTTAAAGCCATAGAAAAAATGACTGCTGAAAGAAATGCATACTGAATTACACGTAGGCTACACCTCACAGAGAGTACAGTCACCATCCATCTCCAATGTACTCATTGCCCAAGCCGTTTACAAGTATTTGCACAGCCACCGGTTTGACACAGATAAACACGACTTTGATTGCAAACTACCTTGTGCAAACTTACAGAACCCAGTCTGCAGTGGTATTACTGTTACCTTTTTCGCCAGAGCAGAGTTGGAAATGAATGCAGCGGGGTCCTGAGGCCAGTTCATCTTTCTCACATTTACTTTTCGCTTTGTTTTCACAGATGGTTCACAGAACACAACCCCAAATGCTCACCCCTCTCTCTGTTTGCAAAGGGGCTGTGTAGCTCACCGCAACTAGTCTCTGATGGCCAGTTTGCCAGGTCTGAAGTAGGACAGGAGGTGACAGGATTAAACCAGCTGGCTTGGACGTGCTGTGTCACTTGATATGTCACACAGGGACTGTCTTAACAAAAAAGCCTAAATTCAATGGGAGTATTAAGAGTTGTTCTCTTCATAGGATGCAGTTATGAAAGGGCACAGTTTAACAAAACGGTACAAATAGCACGTTGTGTTTATTTAAATGCAAAACTAAACAGCAGGAGGGTTAAGCACTGCTAAATAAAAAGCACGATTTACGCCAGTGTCAACTGTCTCTACCGTGAGAAATAGGCTAATGATTAAGGAAGGAAACAAAACCATGCATCATATCCTTGAACGTAACATTTTGTACCGAAAATGTTGACTGTCACAGATGAGCGTTTTCATAAACACCCATCAAATACTCGTTAAGAGGAAGCATATCAGCATACAGCACAGTGAGTTACACTGCAACAACATAACGTACTTATTACAAAGTTACAACACTGACAGTTCATACAGTACATTACATACCTGCAATTCTTTATGGAGGTCTGCTCAAGCGTTAGCGTTCACAAAATCCTCTGAGATATTACTGTGGGACCCGTAAGACAGATTTTGAAAACGACGAAACCGCACTACGGTCCTAACAGCACGTTAGCTATGTTTTGGAATGTTTCCGACAAAGCTAACGTTAACCGCAACACGTCACAGTTAGTCGATTAACGGTAACTAACGTTTAGCCTCGTGGAAAGTGATAGAAAATACAGCAATAAATCGACACTTGACTTCTTTAAAAAACAGTCTTGCTTTCTGTACTCATCCTCCACCGAAACTGAGGGGAGACACGGCTCTGTCCTGCCCGTGCAGGGTACAGAGGCGGCAGTGAGAGCTGCTGGCAGTAGGTCCGGTAACTTCAAACTTAAAATACCTTGTAGCTTCTGATTGGTCCAAACTCAGCGCGGTGCTGCATTCACGTGCATCTGGTAAACGTTAACCTCTTAGACTGTGGAGTCCCAATTATGACTTGTTCATTCACATTTATACGTTTTAAAATACTCGTACTTACTTGAGCATCTCGTGTTTGTGCTACTCTATACTTCTACCTACATTTCAGAGGGAAACGTAAAGCGTGGTAATATAGCCTACACGATGACTGCACCATACTTAACAGACACGAACTTTACAGGCACAATATATAAATCTAAGAGTGATTTAGTTATTCCCCTCTAAACTTACCAGATTCTTTCATTTGATTAATTGTGAGAGGCCCAAAGAGGTAATGCTATGCAATATTTCACACACAAAAACAAAGATGACATAAGAAAACCCAAATGATTGCAATTTGTGTGGCAAAACAATATTTATTACTGAAAATTGTAATTGCAATATTTTCGACAGTTTGAAGGCATCATTTCTTGCACAGCCAACAATCAAATGCAACGCAGGTGGAGTCTACACTGCTGTTCTCAATAAAAAGGCCCATTTTAAGGTCGCAGCGACCCCTGCTGCTCACATTTAGACAACGTTTGTACCTCGTGGTTTTATAGAAAGGTTCGTCAACTGGCGGCCCGCGGAACCACATCCGGCCCGTCAAAGCTTCCCATTCGGCCCGCACAATATAAATGAATTCAGAAAATGCAAGGAGGATATAAATGCGCTACGATATTGAGAATAGTATAATGGTACCGTGATTATTTTGTTGAATGAAGTGAATGCGGCTCATGCCATATTTTTTATGCAAGAATAGTAACACATTTATAGCTCTCATTTAACATTTCCTTTAATTTTTTTCACAAGTTCTTATTTAACATTTACTTTTGTTTATTTTGTCATACTTTTTTGCATGAAAAGGCTTTTCTTCCGGCTTGATGGCGCCAAAACCGATTAATATGTCAGGACTGTATTCTGCAATTGCGTTTCATATGGTGAGTGTCTAGGTATCTTTATGGCTATGCCATGTTTTTTTAGAAAGCTGTTCACATTGATAGGCTAACAAAAATAAAATTAATTTTGTAATAGGCAAATGTGAAAACAATAATAGGCTAAGTAGGTCTCAGGATAAATAATGGTATAACATTTTTCCTCTGTCTATACTGTAACTTTGTTTTGTATCACCTGTAAGGTGTTAAACTCCATAGAAATATGCTTTGTAATTTTTCATAAACATACATCTTGTATCCTTATCATGTCCTGATGAGATTTATGTATTGTATGGGCATGCATTAGACTGTGTGTACGTGTGTGTCTGTGTTCTTACATGTGCGTGAGGGAGAATGATTAATGACCGTCCAATCAAATTGGTGTATTGGTAGCACTAATATTATGTGTCATGTCATCAGAGGTTATTGTTAAATTGCTTGTTGAAATGCCCATAGACTAATGCGCTCACACACACACACACACACACACACACACACACACACACACACACACACACACACACTGATATTAGGATGTAGATTGTGCATTTTCTGATCTGCTTGTATTTGTTTACTCAATTCTCCATCATGTCAGAAACAATCAATTCCCGTCACCAAAACGCAACCCAGTTTAACTGACATCCAGATGATAAATGTATTTACAAATATGATTTTATCCCTGCTTCTTATATTGATTTGAGAGTGTGTGTGCGTGTTCTACAGTTTATATTTTAAACCCAAATTCATGCTGGTGATGCACTTCGGTGTCCTGCCAGTTACTCTGGTCCTTTCCTCTTCTTCAGTGACAGGTTAGTTGGGTAACACCAAGCCCACCTGTAAAACATGAATAATTTACTCGGAATTGGAATTCCTAGAAATTGAGTGGCAGCTATGAAACACAACAATCATCCCCACTGGGTCTACAGTGTTCATCCCAGTGATACGAAGAGCTGCTGCACTTTCTATTTCTGTAATATACGTATAGTCTTTGTGTTTACAGTGTTAGTAAAGGTCACATATTGCTGCTAATGTCAGATTTTTCAGCTGTAATGAGATCATTTCCACCAGCCTTATTGTGTGGCAATAAAAGGGAGTGTACACCATGAATCAACAATAAACTGTGGATTTGATCTGTTCTTCATCTGTCCTTGTCCCTTTAGTTTGGCACATACTAGATCTAAAACTATTTTCAAACATGTATTATTTCTAGGATTTCTCTGTGTTTTTGGTAAGGTAATTCTAGATGTGTAATTTAGTTTTTCAAGGAATCTCCCCCCTTGTTGCACTTAAATGAACAGCTTGAATGACCAATGAGGTTTCCAATGTATAACGTAATAGCGGAATGTCAAACATATATCTTTCTTGAAACATATCAATATTGCATAAGGAGACATTAGAAGTAAGAGTACCATTCTCTACTAGAGTCTACTAATAGATCGCAACGATTTCTGCAAAAAAAAGCAGACTGTCAGTAGATAGGAATGGTGTGGAGGGCTTTGAATCCACAAAATGACAGTGATATGTCTTGACAGGTGGATATATTACAGTATTCAGTACCTTGTCTGGGCTCACATTAGGACACATCCAGTTGTACAGGTAGTAATGAAGGCTCGTGTCACTGATGCTGAACTTGAGCTTCTCCAGGAAAATCTTGTTATCCATCAAGTCGAGAGCAGAGAAGATGTCAAAACCTTTCTGTCAGTGAGAGAAAGAGCAGTTATGCTGCCATAATGCACAATAAATAACACCTACACACATTCAAAAATACATTTTACAGGACATTGATCAATTAACTGCATGTATGTAGTTTGGAGGGAATGTAATCCAAATTTAATTGCAGGTTTCTTGATTACATTTAAAGTTGAACACCTTGTGCCCTTTTTAAATTAATGGGATTTTTGTTTTGACACTCACAGATTTAGCCAAGACCAGTGTGTCCTCCATGAGGTTGACCGGGTCAGTGGCAGTAGAGGCGATGTAAAGGAGATGAGCTGCTCTCAGGCCAGTGTGGACCGGGTGATTCAGCACCCTGGAGGAGACGCTATAGAAACTCACCACGTCTGTCAGTGTCCCATCATCACCCTGTGTGTGAGTAGGAGACGTGAATCAATTTTTAAATACTGCAGCATCGTATGAGGTTGAATTTTTCATAAAGTGGCAAGGAACGCCTTTTGCTCTCCAAAGAAATTAAAAATAGAGACAAATTGTAAGGTCAGACCTCCACAACATAGGTGTCAATCACATTCTCTCTCGGCAACAGCCAGTGCTCCACTTCCTGCAAAGACAAGCTGGGGCTAAGGTGAAACCTGCTGAAGTTTGCCCGGAGCAGAGAGTGTATCCCCACAACATCTTCTTTAATCATAGGGCGCAGACCTGGTGTCTTTGTCACCTTGGAGAAAAAGGATGAAAGGCATTTTTACTAAGGATGCCACAAATTCCTGATGTTTAAAATCAGTAGAAGTTGAAAATTATATGGGATGGGTTTTTGCCTCTAGGAGGCAGCACAAACTAACCTCAGGCAGACGGTTGAATTTGACAGCTCTCTGCAGGTTCATCATGTTTTGTCTCAGACCTGGGTAGCTCACCTCCGCCAGCTTTCGGGAATTCAGAGGGCGATGCCAGTATCTAAGAGAAAACGTTTGTTTATTTTGTAGGAGAAGTGAATGTAGACATTGCTTCGTGAGAGAAATACCAAAGATGTGATGTAAAGGGTACCTAGCTAATTTGTAGCCCCCATTGTAACATACTTGTTTGGAGGGAATAAACACACTTGCA
This sequence comes from Nannoperca australis, assembly GCA_036023655.1. Lineage (NCBI taxonomy): Eukaryota > Metazoa > Chordata > Actinopteri > Centrarchiformes > Percichthyidae > Nannoperca > Nannoperca australis. The sequence continues at coordinate 5,442 of JAVQJD010070916.1, read as the reverse complement.
CTAAAAACAAAGACAAAGACACCAACAACCAGATAAAGAAATACCAAGTTTTATTTTATTTTATTGCGTTAAAGACCATGAAAAGTAAGATTTTGGGTTAAAAACATCTGTCTTTATTATTCATTAAGAGTTTAACACTCAAAATCTCAGCTAATCTGCTTATCAGAACTTGACGGGTGTGGTTCGATCATACTTAATTGACAGTGGCCTGACAGCATAAGCAAGCAATCCCACAACTGTTAAAAAGTGAGTTGAGGAAATGTCTTTTCTGGGGCTTTAAAAGTAGAAATTTCAAATGAAAATCTACATTGTGTAGCAGCTACTACCTGCAGGAGCTTAGTGGTGTGGGCAGCACTATGCCAGCTGTGTAGACAGCCTGGTAGAGGCCCTGCTGGTTGACCCGTCTTGTGAGCTCCCGGATCAGAACTGGAGTCATTCGCTTGAGGCGCAGCTTCTTGTGAACACAAAGGAACTTAACCTGCACCATCCGCTTCTCCCTGCAGAACACATTTTGAGAATTTGCAGGAAAATTGCTAGTTTTGTTAGCAAGTGCTCTGAATACTAACATTACTCATCAGATTTTACATAAAAACACACATTTGTATTTGTTTATAAGCTACTCACGTCTCATACATGTGGACATCAGCAGGAACAGCAGCAATGAAGCCAACTAACTTGCTATTGGTGTCGACTCGCACACCACAGTGGCACTGGGCGAGCCAGTTAGGAGGTTGTAAAGCCCTTAGGAAGAAAATAGTGACATTGTCTGCAATATGAAATGTAAATAAATGCATGGGTAGTTCAATAAACTCTAGTTAAGGTTCAGCAAAAGAACTGAGCATGAGATGACTAGGCTGAATGAATACGGCAACTTTCTTTAACCTCAGGCCCAGGGACCTGTGCCAGTTCCTGGAATGCAAATGTTAAGTATTAGTTTCAAAGTAAATGTTATTATGTTTTGATGTAAGTGTTCCCTGAAGGTGTAGATACCATTTATGCAGATCACAGAGGAAAAATGCAGTAGAAAAGAGATTAGAGTAGCCGGCTTGTAACTGATAACGTTGTGTTGGAGTGGGAAAAATAAGGCTGCCCTTTTAAGACTCTCAATGCCTTAAATCCTTTAGTGTATCACAGAGGCTAAAAGAAATGTGCTGCAGTTATATTGAGCAGTTTGAAAGTGTGAATGTGTAAAAGTGTATGAACATTAAAGGAATAATTTGACATTTTAGGAAACACTTATTCGCTTGCTTGCAGAAAGTTAGTTGAGATGGTCGATACCACTCTCATAATTGCATTAAAAATAAGGCTCCGCTCTGCAGCCGGTTAACTTAGCTTAGCAAAAAGACTGGAAACAGGGAGAATGGAGAACGGAGAACTATAACCTAAGTCCAACGCCTACCTTCAGCTCTAAAGCTCACAAATTAACAAGTTATATGAAGTGTAAAAACAACAATTTTATGCCCCGCTTAATGCTCACCATTGCAGATACTCCAGTGAGAAGTCAAATCTGATAGTGTTGTCATCCTCTTCCATGTAGTTCTCATTTAGTAGAGTGCATAGCTCTCTCAACTGAAATGAGAGAAATGGAATGGAAAAGCATTGAATTTGCCTGGATATGAAATTTTCTTGAACTTTACACTAAGAAAAGAATGACCACTGCTACTTCTATTTCAACACCGAGTACAGTTCCTTACTACAATTTGATAAATGTGTGTGATGCTTGTGTCCAGAACGTACCACAGCAGGGCTGCTCAGGTCCAGTGTGTCCCAGGAGAAACCTTGAGGTAGAGAGTAGGGTTCCTTACGGACACTGGTTTCCCCCTCTACTATTGGGCCATGATTCACAATACTGTCACCTGGAGACACAAGTATGAAGTAAAGATAGTTTAGTACCAAAATGAGGTATACGTAAGTCGGGTAATTGCTTTTTAAAATGAATATCTCTATAAAAACACATATTGACATTTTTTTACACTGTGGTTTTTGTACAGATTAAACAAACAAGACGTGTCAATTAGTGACTTTTAGAGGCTGATAGGTGAATTCTGTTACTGTTGGACTGAACAAGGCTAGCTGTTTCCCCCTGTTTCTACTGAGGAAATAAGCTAACTGAGATAAGCATATTTCCCAAAATATGAAACATTTGCTTTAAGTATAAGTTTGGGCCATTGCTTTTGATTCCAGCAAATAATTGCTGGAAGAGGAATATGTTCTTACACAATCTAGGAACGGGCTGTGTGTCCCAGAAACGATATGTGTGTTGTCTGGCCTGCTGCAGGGTCTTGGGCATGCCTGGGCCCAAAGAGAAGAGGTGGAGGGCTTTCTGGATCTCCTGCTGCTTCTGCTCTGGAAGAGAGTCCAGCTAGGACAAGACAAGACAGCCAGTGACAAGTTACTATATACTATATAATCTTTCCTGGAGCTTGAATATCACATAGCCAACATAAATGAGCTTGATCCCTACAGTCAAAGATTATTTTAATAGACACATGTACCTGTTTCACATATGATATGCATACACTACACCCACAGAATATAGAGTTCTTTACAGTGTCACAAACACAAATCAGCACACATACATCACTGCATGTATGCACTCACACAGACACAAACCATGGCAAATGGGTCCCTTGGTCCTTCTGGTCTCCAGGCATCGTCCTTCTTTTGCTTCTTTTTGCTCTTTTTCAGACTGCCACTCTCGTCCTCTGTCAGCTTCTTATCACTGCCTGACATTTTTACGCACTGATGTTCCTTTATATTGTATGAAACAAAAAAGTGAAATAAGATAGAACTGACAATACTGTCATACGAGTCCCTGACACCGAGGGTGTTTTCTGACACATTTGTGGTTTTTCAGCTCTTATCTTGGCGAGCAGCAAGGGGAGGAGAGTGACCGCCTTAGTGACCCAACCCAACTCCCACCCAGGCGATAGATAACGAAGAACAATACTAACCATTAAATATTACTTCTCACGGTCTTCATGTGTCAGAAAGCTGCTGAACAGAGCATCGCAGTAGCTTAGAGCTTACACCAGCTTGATCCAGGGTGCAGATTTAATTGGTTGAAGTTTTCTAATTGCAGAGTTCCCATATAGGCTTTCATTTAAAATTCAGCCCTTTTTCCAGAACTTCATACCGCTTGTGAACTTGATGATCATTATCCGTGTTCAGTATAATGTACAGTATATTAACAGTGACATAGACTTATTGTCAAGTTGTTGAGATTTAAAGGTTAGAGGTTTAAATAGTATATGAAAGTAAATTTGTATGAAATTAGGACATGTTTTAGTTTATGGTTGTTCCAGTGAAATAAATTTGATTTTGAGAGTGTTTTCTTTATCAAAATAAAAGTTATTTGCCAAAACGTATCCCTTACCAAAATAAAACACAAATGCCAAGAGTTTAACACATTCTCAGATCTGTAATCAATTCAGTTCAGGAGGAGAGAGCAGGAGGAAGGAGAACATAGAGTAGTACAGTTCTACATAGCGATGTAAAGTAATAGATGTGGTAGTGGTATTGATGCCAACATTAATAAAAATAAGGTTAACAGCAGTTTAATAGCAATACTAATAATGAGAGCAGTAACAATAATAGCAACAACGGCAGTTAAGCAGGAACACGGGGGCTGCAGGTGCAACCACAGATCCAGACTCTACAGAGCCGGACACAGAAATACCTGCAGAAAGCTTTAGAAGGAGAGAGAGGGTGATGAGAGAAGCACACAGCTAGTGGAAGAAGTTGAGGAGAGGAATCAAACTTTCATTTATCATTTAATAAACCATGCAATCTCAAAATAAAAAATAAAAATATGACCAAATTGTTATATCCAAAAGATGGCTTTTGCATGCATCATGGTGCTCAAGTCCATCAGCAGCCACAGAGCTTTTGGCAGGCTGCATTAGTTGTTTATTAAGCAGCTCTTTATTCAAAACTAGGGAGTGGCTGCAATAGTCACAGTTGTGTGCAATCTATATACTTTTTTGAAAGATTGAAAGGAAGAGCTGCAAAAAAAAAGTCATGCACTCATTTAATAAAATTTTGATACCTTCCCCGACTAGTTCTGGCAGAGTGGAAAGCCCATGCCGGCCAGTTACATTCAAACAAGTTAGTTAGTTGGACCAAGTGATGAATGTGCTCGCAGCTTCTCCCTACGGATCATTTACGCCACTGCTGCAGCACTGCTGTGGCATCTCTTGCATTGTTCATCATCTTTGTTCTCCTCTGTTTACCCCAAGGGAGGTTTACTGCAATCTCTGTTGGATGCTGCTTGGAGCATGCCCATTTTCTTTTATTTACATAGCCCAATTAAGCAAGTCACAAATTCCTCAAGGGGCTTTACAATCTGTACAGCATCCTCATGAGCCCTTTGCACCTAACACATCTGTATAAGAATGGTCCAATCTCCTTTGATCCAAAATGTTTTTAATTGAAATATACATGTAACATATATGCGGCCTGCATTTCTTTTTATTTATAAAGTGCAGCCTGTAGCTATTTTTGTTTCTACTTCATGGTTCTATTGTGGTATTATCTTGCCACTGAAAGCTAAATGCCATTAGAAGAAGGATGTTGCCTTCTTCACCTCTCATGATTCAGGGTGAAGTAGTGGAAAGTGTGCACTATAAGAACTTGGAAAAGCTCATAAACAAGTGATGATTTGACACCAAAGAGGCAGAGAGCACAAGACAGGGCAGAGGAGCATGTTCTTCTTGAGGTTCTGGTGTTTCAACACAATGTAACACTACACGTGCTATTAATTACCCATGGTCAGTGCACTTTTCTTTCCAGTATTGTGGTGGAGAGGGAGCACCAATCTTGGGATGCAGGCAGCAGACTGGTGGCACAGCAGGCTCAGCTCCACAGCCTGGAGTCAGCAGTAAGGCAGAGGATGAAGGCTAAATTACATATCCAGTGGAACAACGCACAACATCATCTCTGACACAGCTGACACAGCTTCTAATACACTGCATCTTTATGTCTAAGTCTATATCTAAAATTCAAAAAGAAAATTTGTTGTAGCAATGTGCCATTTGTGTTTTTGTATTCTGAAAAATACCCACAATCCCAAAAAGGCCATTAAATGTTCATCTCATTACAGCTGTAGCCCTCATGTGTCACTTAAGGAGTCCCTCAAGTTTATCATGATGTGGAGAAAGAATTTTCCCATTTTCTCAGAAAGGTAAGTTATTACATTTAAATGTATTCATGATTTTAGTCCACACATGGTGATTACTGTCATGCCCAGCAAACCTCCTAGCAAATGTACTACCTGGTCATATCGAAAGAAACTAATTGCCACTGTGATTCACTGAACACACATGTATGTATATATGTATGTATGTATGTATGTATGTATGTATGTATGTATGTATGTATGTATGTATGTATGTATGTATGTATGTATGTATGTATGTATGTATGTATGTATGTATGTATGTA
>JAVQJD010070915.1:5000-15194 GCA_036023655.1 Nannoperca australis | reverse complement strand
TTGTGATTCATCTCTTACAAGTTTGATGAGACGTCTTGTTGTTTTCCATCATGGTTCTATGCACTTTATGTAAAGCTCTGATCTGGAAGTGGCTCTGGATAAAAGCGTCTGCTGAATGTGATGTGATGTAACGTAATCAATCTGATTTAAACACGTCGTCATAAAATAAAGATTTCAGCCACCTGTCTGTCTCTCTCACACACTCAACACACCATCTGTCATCAAGCAGCTGCTCACACTTTCACACTTTCACACTTTCACACTTTCACACACACACACACACACACACACACACATACACACACACACACACACACACACACATACACTGACACACACACACACACACTCCTTTGCAGCAGCAGGACATAAAACCCGTCAGTGTCTGCAGGCAGCAGTGTTTTACAGTCCGGTCTGTTGGGATCTGACCTCTGACCTCTGACCTGTAGAGTTTCAAGTGGCAGCAGCGAATAACTTAACACACTGTGATGTGATGGTTTACAGCCAATCAGATGGCTGCACCAACACTGGAGGGCGGGGTTAAAGTCTGTCTGTGTAAAGTTAATGTGCACTGAGGTCGGTTTCAGGGTGAATTGAGCTGCTCCATCAGGAACAGTTCACTCTCTGTTTGACCTTTGACCTCTCGTCTTTCTCCTGCAGTGCAGCTGGCAGGAGGTGAAAGCGCCGGTCAGAGTTCACAACACAGTCAGGAGCATTAAAGCGATTCATCAGCAAACAAACGTGCAGCAGAATATTTCTGCTCAACAACATGACGTCCACTCGATACGATGGGGAGGAAGAGGAGTGAAGGACAAGAGAAGCCCTCACTCCTACTTCAACAGTTAAACTGAAATAATATCACTGATGTGTTGCTGTCAGAGTCACTGAAAAACTCATAGAAACACTGACAAGTCACACAGAAGAACTGACAGCAACATCAACAAACTGTTCAGCTTCGTTCGACCTCCACAGAGACACAGAGCTGCACTGACTGCACAGCTGGTGGACTGAAGGCAAACAAAGTGGAAACGCAAATTTTGAGGATTAAAGAGTGATTTTATCCTTCAGTGAGATCATGAACTGTAAACCCTCAGAGTAGAAACTGACCTGTAGAGTCCGGACAGTCTGGATGATCCTTTGGTTTTATTTCCTGCTGTCTGACTGCTGAAGCTGCTTCTTTCTGTCTGCAGACGTCTTGTATATCTCTTCTCTTCAGCAGCTGCCGACACTCACACCCTCTCCTCCTGCAGCCTGAACTCTCGTCCAATCAGCACTGAGAAACCAGAAACTGATTTCGAGACTGACTCAGGTGAACCCTGACCCCCTTAGTTATGCTGGTATAAGCCTAGACTGCCGAGAGACTTCCCATGATGCACTGAGCTCCTCTCTCTCCTCTCTCCTCTCCATCTGTACTCACCCATATCCCATTAATGCTTGTTACTAATTCACCTTCTTCCCCTGCTGTGTGCTTCTCTCTCTCTCCTCCCAAAGATTTCTGCAGGTATTTCTGCCTCCGACGCTGTAGAGTCTGGATCTGTGGCTGCACCTGCTGCCCCCGTGTTCCTGCTCAACAGCTGCTGTTTCTATTATTGTTACTGCTCTCATTATTAGTTCTGCTATTATTATATTGCTATTAGTATTATTTTTATTAAGGTTAACATCAATGCCACTTCTACTTTACATCTCCATGTAGAACTGTGTTGTACTGCTGTATGTTCTCCTTCCTCCTGCTTCTTTTTTAAGTTTAAGTTAAGTTTTAAGTTTTCTGAGTTGGAAATGATCTTTTCCCGACAGCTCTGGTGGAGATCCGGATTCAGGGTCTGTTTCTGTTCTGTTTGGTTAGACCTCGTCTGAAATCAAACGTGTTTCTATCTGCTCTGAGAGACGGGATATGGTTTAAATATGGAGACACCAGAGCATGTTCACCAGCACACAGCTAAAACCTGGTTGATAAGTTAACTCATCCATAATAAGGACATTCCCAGGTCGGAGAACAGCCCTGAGAGTTGGTTCTGCAGATATTCTTTCCTGGGAAATAGGCAAAAGGGCGTGGCAGATAAATGGATCTGACTTTGCAGCATTTAGTGTGAAGGATTCAGGTTTACTGAGGCGAATCATGATCAGCCTGACCTCCACTGACGGACAGAATCAGTAATTAAAGGGAACAGAGACAGTAATGAACTGTCCCGCTGACACTAAACCCTCCTGCAGCTCATCACAGTCTGAGCGAACTCGTTAACGATGGTCAGGTTTGATCGATTGATGAAGACGACGTGAGGAGTCCCAGCAGAGCCTGATCCCACAGGAACCATTGGCTCCTTCTGAGGAAAATCAATCTGCTCAATGATGTTCAAAACACTACGGGTTGTATAGAATCAGATACAGTTATTACCCAACATGCTACAGTGTGTGGAGGCAACCCTGTCACCAGACAGCAGCAGTACTTTTGGATCCTGGATGATGTGAAACACTCACTTGGATCTGGACTTAAACTGAAGGGCAGATGGCTTCCTGCCCTCCTTCAGCAGTTAGTTTTATAAACACTGTTGGGATCCTGCAGCGTTGTTTCCAGACACGTTTTACTAGCCTGCCGTTCAGAAGTCACTTGTTTTTTCAGACCACCATCTTTCCTGACACAGGAGCTGTGTGGGTTTCAACCGAACCAGGAATCTGCACTGAAAACCAATGCATGTTTTCTACATGTTCTGTTACTCATTTATAGACTAAAGTCAGATTTTTGCACTTTAAAAGATCATCAGGTTATTTGTCTGAAAGATCTGAACTAGTAACTAAAACTGGTAAATAAATGTAGTTCAGTAAAAAGTACAAATACTTCCTCTGAAATGTGGTGGAGTAGAAGTATAAAGTAGCTTGAAGTAGAAGTTCCTCAAAGGCACAGAACTAACAGAGTAAATGTACTCAGTTACTTTCCAGCACTTTTAGATTTGATGCCTATTTGGTCCACGTGTTTGTCCTGATGAGTGTATTTGTCTTTTGACTCCTCTGGGTCTTGAAACAGGAGAAACAACTAACATCTTACTCTGCAGAGATTATTTTCATTCTGCAGTGAGAAAATTGATTTTTTCACTTGATTCGTTTCACTCGACACTCGCATTAATCAACACACTAATTCCTGTCTCTGGATATCAGGGAGTTCTGAATGCTAATTACTTTTTTAAAGTGTGTTTGATGTTGCTGAATGTAAAAGCTGCCTCCCTCTGCTCTAATTATCTCATTAATCACAAGCGCTTCTGGGAAAACGGCGGGAAAACGTATTTTTACTGAGTTATATTTTATTAGACGTGAGAACCTGCAGTCCGTAGAACTGAGAACATGTTGGACTCAACATCTTTCATCTGATTTTCGATGAACTATTAGTGAACTATAAACTATGACCTAAAACAGTGTCAGCAGACAGCAGCATCAGGGTCAGCAGACAGCAGCATCACAGCTGCTCAAATGAACTCTGGACGTCCAGGAGCTTCTTCTGTTTATATGATGCTCTGCAGAGGAACTGTGACATAATACAAGACAAATATTATTCAATGCATTTAACAGTTACACTGCAGCAATGTTCAGACACTGCATGCACATCTGTTGCTGCGCTGTCATGTGACATCATGTGTCAGCCAATCAAACTGCTCACAGTCCCACAGACCCTCTGCCTCTGAACTGGACTGGACTAATAATCTAAGTTTGGAACAACAAATGATGTCCGTCTGTCTAACGTGTTTTCAGACAGAGAGTGGACACCTTAGATTGAAGCCATAGGTGGATTACTGAACAGGACTACCAGGCCCAGGGCCCCAGGGCTCAGGGGGGCCCTAAGTCAGAGCCTCTGTGTGAAGTCGCTGTTATTAACTCTGCATTTTTTGTCCCATAGTCAGTCACTTCATGTCAGAGCCCCAAAAGTCCTACTGAGAACCTGAAGGAAAAACAAAACATTCACTTTGAAGATCACAAGAAATAACCCGTCATGATGCATTTTAAGTGAGTTAACAAGCAAAACAGCATCAGAAGCAGGTTTATACACATCCCACGTTTGATCGCAGCAGCCTCAACACAGACCTGGTCCATCATCAGGAAAAGACATAAGAAGATTATTATAACAGATAATTGATCTGTCTCTCAATGAACATAACACATCTGGCTTTGTTGTGTGTAACACATGGTCATGTGACTGCACTTTAAACAGCCACAAAGCGTCTTGCAGGTTAAACAGACTGTTATGTGCAGAGTCAGCGTCCAGCAGTAAATCTGTCCCCGGGGGCCCCCACCTCGCCGCTAAAAGCCCACTGAGAGGAAATCAATACAAAGATTAAAAAGAGGAACAAAGTGCAGATCTCCGCTCTAACGATCTGAGGACACCATGTCTCGAACTGAACGATTCTCTTTTTAACACGATGTGATTCTCTGCATGACTTCAAACAGCTGACAGAAAGAAAATGGATGAAATGGATGGGGGGAGGAGGTGCAGGAGAAGAGGAGGAGTAGCTCATGGACGTAAAGAGAGGAGGACAAACGGTGCTGGGACCACAAAGAGGAGAAGAAAGGAAAGAGAGTAGACAGAACAGAGGAGAGGAAGAGTTGTGATGGTTTGTTCACCTTCCAACATGTGATCACGTGACGCTGTCAGAGTTAAAGCCCATCAGCATGTTTCTTAATTTAAAGTGAGACCTCGTCAGTCGGGCGCTCTTCATCCGGCTGATTAGCTTCTCTGATTCTCGTGCTGTGATCGAATGAGCGCTCAGTCTGAAGCCTGCAGGCTCTGAGCACTGAACCAGAACTCCTCTGATGCTCGTTAGCGTAGCGAGGACTGACTCTGGGATCTGGACTCTGTGATCGGGACTCGGCCGGCTCGTGCTCTCCTGAGCTGCTCGGCGGCCATGTTGAAGGTGATGCATGGTGACAGAGCGAGGTGAGGATGTGAGGAGCTCCTTTAATAATGCGTTACTGAGAGTTTTCAACCGACACAGTAATAAAACTAGAAGAAATACCACAGAACACACTCTGGTGAAGAAGTACTCTGAATGTCTACTGCAGTAAAGTACTTAAACAACCACGTTACAATTCAAATATCCTGCTGGTAGAATAAACACCAATGCTGACAGTCGACTGGGAGGAAAACCACGTGGAGAACGCGGCGGAGATACGAGCTTTCTGTTAGTTCATGTGTTCATGTGAAGAAGGTCACAGCCTCCTGATCGCTACAACACACATGATGTTTTCAGCCCTTCACTCTGATTCACAGGCTTCATGGACGCAAGCATTCGTTCATCAAGTCGGCGTCTGAAGGGTTTTGAGGGTTTTTGTGCTCACATTGAAGATTCACATAAAAGCAGAGCAGAAAAACAACTGAGTGACCAACTGAGTTGGCAAGCGAGCAAGAGAAAGCGTGACATAAAGAGAGAGAGTTAACACTATAGAAAGTGAAGCTCTCTCGCCTCAGCAGAGCTGCTCATGTTCACGATTCCATATAAAAACCTGACAGAGGAGCTCAACATCAGACTAACTTCTCTACGGTTCTGCAGCGAGGCCTCCACACTTCACCGAGTCTGAAACACAGCGCTGATTATTACCTGATCACATAAAAGCTGGACAAACTAAACATGTTCATGCTCCTGTGCAACACACACTGTGAAGCCACAAACAGTCATAAAACCAAAACTAGCAGCTAAAAAAGGCTAAAAGTTCCGTAAATCTGCACACTTGGTGAAAAAGTTAAAAGCTACAAGAGCAGCCGTTGCTAAACGTCTTTAGACCTTGACATGTTCGGTGTAATGCCGACTTAAAGAAATGTGTCAGAAATCCACAAATTATTTCCTGTGATTCTGCACAGCAACGTGGCTCCTGTGAGCCGGCCACATAGTTCTGGTGTCTAAACCGAACCAAACGTTACCAACCAACGCTAAGCACAAGTTAAAAAACCGTTGGTCAGGTTTGAGTAAAAATCATAAGTCAACGATGACACCCGCCTCACTAAAGATTTCTGCCTGAAGACCCTGTTAGACCAGGTTTCAGCCAACAAAGCCTGGCTTCTCTGGGCCACGTGGTAACCTTTGGATGGCTTTAGATCAGTGTAACCATCCAGACAGCCCCGTTGTGTGACCCACCCTGTCCTCCTGACATGTTTACAGTGTAGTGCTGCTCCTGACCTTCAGGGCCGTGGTGTCGGCCAGAGCGGCAGCTTGTCTGTTCAGCTGTGACGCCATGATGTGGCAGCGCTGACACAACCTCTGCAGCTCCTCCTCCTCCTCCTCCAGCTCGCAGTAGCTGCTCAATTCGCCGGCGGACAGCGAGCCTTCGGGGTTCGGCCGCGACGCGCAGCTTCTCACCTCCTCATCATCCTCTCCTGCAGAGCGAAGACGCTTCCTGTGACACATCGAGTCCAGAGGAAGAAAAGTCTCGCCCTCCACCACCTGCAGTCAGACAGAAGCAAACCTTTCATCTGAGCAGCCTCCTGCACTCGCCTTCTTTATCATTCACACTTCATGGGTCATTTTCTCCTCGTCCAGTTTGACCTTCATCACATCAGCTAACAGATAAACGAGGAACACTGGTTTCTGCACACTCACACTTTACTTTGTCTGCAGTTCTCTGAGTTTCCAGCTGAAGGTGCAGAGGAAATCTTGTCAGGCAGGAAGAGGCCAGTCACACCGCTACACCACGGGGTGTTTGGGATTTAAAGTTTAGAGATTTGGTCATCATCATTCTACTGAAACCGCTAATTGTTTTCTTCTGGAAAATATTAATGCAAAATTAGACACAGGAGGTGTGGTCGGGGCCGTCTACCTTGATCTTAAGAAATACAGTTAATCATCAGGTTCTATTCACCAGTTTATCAAAGTATAATTTTATATTTTACAGTGAAGGTAAAATAGAATCAAACTACAGAAAAAACCCACTGAATGCCAATTTTTTTTATTTTACTGCACCCATACCTGACTTTTAGAAACAGAGTTTTAATCTGACAGTCTTGTTTTAGGGCTTTTTGTCTCAGCTGCAGCCTGACGAGTCCTGACGAGGAAAGATAATAAACTGGTACTCACTGTGTATCTCCGGTAGTCCGGTCTGAGTCCCCGAGCTGTGTTCCAGTACTGTGAGTACATCTCCGGTCAGAAACTCTCTTTAATAAACTTTAATAAACTTGGAATATTTGATAAACTCTGACTTGCACTGACTTTCCTTCGTTTGCTGTTAGAGACGCAGCTTCAGCCTCTGCCAGCCTGTGAGGAAACCTCTCGTTTCAGTACAGTGAAAACAAAGTGTGAGTGTGTGCGTGTATGTGAGTGTGTGTGTCTGTGTGTGTGTGTGTGTGTGTGTGTGTGAGAGAGTGTGTCTGGATGTGTGTGTGTGTGTGTGTGTGTGTGTGTCTGTGTGTGTTTCTGAATGTGTGAGTGTGTGTGTGTGTGTGTGTGTGTGTGAGTGTGTGTGTGTGTGTGTGTGTGTTTCTGAATGTGTGTGTGTGTGTGTGTGTGTGTGTGTGTGTGTGAGTGTGTGTGTGTGTGTGTGTGTGTGTAGAATAATGTCACCGAAGCGTGAACCTGCTGACTGCAGGACTGGAAGTGAGATATGAGATGAGATCCTCTGTTCTGACACCGAGTTATGTAACTGCTGAGTGTCGATACCGAGTGAGGTCACGTAATTGAACCTGACTAATCAGTGAATATTAGTAAAGCTGTTGCAGCTGGATCAAGAGCAGTGATGGAAAGTAACTAAATACATTTACCCACAGAAGTACTAGTTTGAGCTACTTGTACTTGAGATCTATTTTATAAATCTACTGCACTACAGAGGGGACAGTGGGGTCAGGCATGGTAGAGCCACAATCCCCCAATATATCATCCATATAGGTGCACAGGTGCTGACTGGTTTTAACTGTTTTATGGATGATAACACAGGTGGTTCCACCTGCTGGGCATTTCTGCTTGATGCACCTCTGAAGGATCGTCAGCTGATGTTTCATTTCTTTAATCCTGGAACATGTGAAGGTGGTGGAACAGCAGGGACGTCCCTCTACCGCCCCCTGCAGGATCCGTGTTTCCCCATGCGTTCTACCTTGAGATGCTGCGTTGCTCTGCCCCCCCCCCCTTACAGAGCACCCCAGGATCTGTAAATGTGACATTGTGCGGTCTCACTGTTTAACTGTACAGAAGAAAGGTTTCTGCGTGTCTGAACTAGTCTGACTGTCAGGAAACAGAAGAAGCTCTGGAGCAGCTTTATCAGACTTTCACATTACATCCGCTGCTTCATTCGAGTTTCTTAAAAAAAAAAAAAATCATGTTTTGATTTTGACTTGCAGACACTTCGTGTGTGGAGCAAACACTGAAGAGTTTCTTCTGATCTGTCACATCCTCAAACTACAAAACATCAGTGACATTAAAACCAGTCTAACCTGAGACAGAAACCAGTCCGTCAGTCCCACATCACATGTGGTTCTACTATCTGCCCACTAGATGGTGCCGCCTGACCACCATGGAACCAGGACCGGCTCTGAGATCCTGTTGGTATGTTACTATATTTGAGACATGTTGGTTTGTTATGAGGAAGAATGCAGCACTCCGGTCCTGAATCCTGGTTCCTAACAAAGGAACACCAGAACCTCCAGAACCTCCGGCTGCCACCGTAAACCTCTTCTTCTAACAGACTATGGCTTCCGAACACTTGTTTAAAGGCCTTTGTGCTCCTGTAAAGACTGTACCAGTCTGTTTGTGGGAACAGCATCAAGTGGAACCAGTATTATAATTAAGAGTGTGGAGCTCCACGTGACACTTTGTTCAGTGTCTGTTGAGAAACTGTAGAATAATGAATAAAATATATAATATATATATAAATACATTATTATTATAAGAGTGCACACAAGCACAAGAGTTTCTCTGAAATGTTTTAGTCAAAAATGTTTTATTAGTTGTTTGTTTTAATATCAGTATTGTGAGAGACAAAAAATATAAAAACAGGAAGCAGATTTAAACATGGAGGAAACTTTGACACATAAACACGCTGCAATCAATGTCATCGATATGATTTGAAGTATTCTATAAGTGATTAAATCTAAATATCTATATTACAAAGTCATCAGACTTTTTGAGCTGCTGAGTTTTTTGTTTTTATTCTTTATAGAAATAAATGATCAGAGAATGCATCATCAGTCACAGCCAATCAGAGACTAGGATTTCACCTGCCTTTGTAACCTGTTGTGATTAAAAACCGCTTTAACTTAATCTCAAGTACAATAATGAAAGTACAGCAGAGAAACCGTGAAGACGTTTAGCTTAATTTTGTTTGTGTCTTAAAATAATTCGAGCTTCATTTAGCTTCTGATAAAAATAATAAGATCAATATACAACAATATACAGCACACACACATCAATAAAACGAATAATACTAATAAAAAAACAGCGTTTGGTCTCACAATCAATCAGCTTGCTTTGACAGGAAACCAAAGCTTTGTCTCCGGCAGCTCACAATCAATAACGAAGCTGCTACTAAAACTCCATTATTTAAAACATGTTCCTTCACTGCAGAGTGAGACACTGCCGATCCAGCAGACTTCAACCAACCTAACAGTCAAACAGAAGGAGGTCCTGAACCTGAAGCTCCGCCGGTCAGTCAGCTGGAGTCCACGACGTCCTGTGACCCCTGAAGGCCTCCACGTGTTTTCCAGATGACAGTTCCTTCACTTTGATCCAGTGGTCCTAAACATTTCACAAACGTGGGTTCAGTACTGTTGAACTGTCAAGAACCACTGGACCGAAGAGGATCCGCAGAGTCCGGCAGCTGCAACGCTCCCTCTGGTCCTCCCCAACGTTTTATACCTGAGCCTCCTCACTGAGGGAGGAGGGACGGCCCGACCGGTCCGCCCGGCTCCCTGGGGGGGTTACCTGTCGGGCCGGGTGATGACACACCTGAGCTGCGTTTACGTGGACTCACCTGCTCCACCTGTTTGCTCACCTGTTCAGCCCTCCAGGTTTCAGTGTGAGTATCAAACATCCAGAATCATTCAGGTTGAACAGGCGTGTCGAAAGTTTCCCTAAAACGTTTGAATGTTTCTCTGTGGAGCTTCAGACTGATTAAAGGTTTCACTTACTAAAGAAATTACAATTAAAAGCTTCTGATCAAGGAGTTAAAACTGTCCTGAGAGCCAGTAAACCAAGACTGTGGTTCTCTTCCTTATTAAACATTTAACACTGACTC